>JAMKCH010009384.1:0-175985 GCA_023653785.1 Ophioderma brevispina | reverse complement strand
ACACATAACTTCCATGCCAACGTCTTATAGTTGCACACTATAGGGCCTACTTGTACGTTAGTCGCAAACGGATACGACAATATAAAAGCAGTTTGAAATTACACATGAAATAAAAGTGAACACAACCATCCCAATGCCGCATTTCTCCTTTGAGCAAAATGAAATATTACGCTCAATTTCTTCATTTCTTGTCAACGAATTGTTGACAAGATTACCATTCTTTAAACAATAATCACCTAGAGCCATATCGGTAAATGATTTACTAGCATCAATTTCCACTGTTAATTTTCATTTAGCATCTGAATTTTATTTAAACCTCTATGCTTGAGTTCAAACTCAGCTGAGGGTTTTTTTATCCTTGTTCAAAGCACAGCCTGTATTTTACTACATGATGGTATTTGAGTGCGCGCCCGAGAGATTGTTAACTGATACCTTTCACATATTCTCATCATTGTAAACATCTATCACCAAAAACAAATACACCGAGAGCAATTTATCTTGCGTCTCTTATATATCATGACATTCTTAAAAGTTTCTGTCGGTATTTGATGTGATCGAGGCGTTCGAGGGACCGTATTTTATCTGATATTGTTCATATTTTTTTTTATAGTTTCTTATATTAGCTGCAAGTTTGTATCGTACCACATGTACTGATTATCTGTAACATAATCAATACTTGTTTCTAGGAGGAAGGGAGTGAGGGAGAGAGAGAGAGGGGGGGAAGGGGGAGAGAAGGGGGAAGAATAGAGAGAAAGACAGATGAAGGGAGAGAGCGAGAGAAATAGAGAGTGAGAGAGATAGATAAAGACACATCCAACAATCTCTGGAACACTTTGACACTTAACTTTCGTGCCAATGTCTTAGTTGACGCTGCACTTGTAGGTTAGTCGCAAAAGAGAGGACAAGTAAATCGGTCTAAACGTGAAAACAACCATCCCAATGCCGCATTTCTCTTTTGAGTAAAATGAAATATTACGCTCAATTTCTTCATACATATATTTTTCTTGTCAACGAATTCTTGACGGGATTACTTTTCTTTTAAAAAAATCACCTAGAGCCATATCGATAATGAATTAATAGCATCAATTTCCACTGTTAATTTTCTTTTAGCATCTGAATTCTATTTAAACCTCTGTACTTCACTGTTAAAAATGTTCCTAATTTTACCAGGCTTTACCTTTCAAAGGACGGTAAACCCCACTTATTCAATAATCTTCAAGATTTTAGTACCCATATCTAAAATAAAAATTACAATTTGGAAGCAGAAAAATGTAATAAACCAGTGGCAAAATAATACTATTCATTTTGAAAAAAAGGTAGTATTAAACGCGCCGTTTATCGGCGTTATTATATTTGGTACATTACGTTCTTTGTAACTTACTGTTTTAATGTTCAGAATACGAACTATGAAAAGTGTTTTACCTATAACAGGGGTTTATACGTCGTGAGTAACGTCATTTAAAAAATGCAAAATCTTATTTTCCCATCATTTTAAAACATGAGTTTTAAAAAAACTCTTTTTCCTCCTTTTTGATTAGATTTTAGTTTAATTTTGAAAAAAGTATGTGTTACCAACCACAACAATATATTGATTTTAGCATTTCATGTCAGTAAAGTTTTGTAGTGTAGTGGATAAAGTTTAGGACTCTTTTTTATGATTTTGACAACAATTATGCTTTTCAAGTCAGAATTTTTACTCAAATTTTTAGACGTTTTCGTTCTCCAGTCGGAGAACTCTGCGGAATGCGCCGTTCCAGCCGCTTTACCCCCGCGATGTGCGTATTTTTCTTCATCGCGAGTGCAATTCTTCTGAAAGCATCTGGTAGTACAGTGAATAGAGAATAATACTTCGTCGCGGGTATGATATTGGTTCCCCTCTTCCGATCCCTATTGCTTCTTAATCCACCTGGTTGCTTGCTTGAGTCCTTGTCAATTATTTGGGCCCCCTCCCAGTCATCACATGGTTGAATTGGCGATTGTGATCCTGTGGACAGCCGATTTATGCACTTCCTCCACCGAGTCTTTTTTACTGGCGCGTGGTGAAACCTCTTGCTGCTAACTTTTTCCGCATCCTTCCATGTGCCCTTTACCTTACTCCAAAGCTCTACCAGGTTTTCACCCACGTAGGACTTCTTGCAGTCCTACGTGGTCGACGAGGTATATATTCTTAAGTCACGGTACGACCAGCGGCTGCAGAAAGAACTTTGCACTCTGCGGATGAGAAAAATACGCATCTCGCGGGGGTTTTTGTAAAGCGGCTTGGGATCGGCGCATCGGCGCAATACTGAAGAAGTTCTCCGACTGGAGAACGAAACGTCTAAAATATGAGTCAAATTTCTTGGACTTGAAAAGCATAAGTGTCAAAATCATATTACACTACCTGGCCAGTCCCGATGAACTTATTTCAAGGTTAGGACTTGTAAACTAAGGGCCCAGTTCGAAATTATGGAAGGTAGTATAAGTTTATTCATATGATTGATGAAGTAATGGTGACGTTTTTTAGGGGAGTGTGACCATACCATATAAAAACCAAGTGTAAAAACTGCTTAAAACTTTTATTCTTCACGTTTTCCCTTTGTTTATTGCCTTTTTTCTCAAGTGTTCTAAATGTTGCTGAATATAAACTTTTTTACATACGTGGGAGGAAAACGTAATACAACGTTGATCATGCCCAATTACAACGTTTAAATTTGGGCAGAGGATTGTAATAACGTTTTAATCTTAATATTGTTTTTTAAAGGTGCACGAGGGAGATTGTGAGGCACCCAAATAATATGGTCCATAATCAGTAATTTTATTATAGATTAGACACCTCAATAGATTTCTTGCCTGTATTTCGATACCGAATTTCTTAAAAGAGAGAAAGAAAAGGTGCGCGATTTTGATTTCCTTCTATTTCAATGTAAAAAACATAGGCGATTTCGTATTTGCTCTATACGAAATTAGAAAATTCACAATTGTGTTACAAGAATATTTCTCACTTTAATCCTTTCAGGGGGTGATGGTAGGGGGAGGGTAATGCTCTCTACCCATAGTTGTCCTCCCTCCCTTTTCCCCTACCTCCACCTCCTCTATGCCTTTTTTTTTGAATGCTTTTTACAGTTAAGGCAAAAACATCAGTAGTACTTTAGATTTTTTAGGTACACCTTGTTAGTGAAATATATCGTTGCACCTTAACAATAACGTTGAGGCTGAGATTTACGCCGTTTTTTTAAGTTCCATCCAATGGTTTCGTATTTTTACGGCTCCATCCAGTTATTTTACGTTTAGCATGTAGTGAGTCCCAGCTGCCAGTAAATGACAATGTGTTTGTTTACAAGTTTTATTTTTTTTTAACAGTGTTCGAGTTCAAACTCAGAGGGGCTTTTTTATCCTCACGACCTTGTTCAAAGCACAACCTGTATTTTAACTACATGGACGGTATGTGTGGTATTTGAGTGCGCGCCCGAGAGATTGTTAAATGTTAACTGATATTTTCTAGTTTCAAATTATCATCATGGTAACACATGCCATATTCACCAAAAACAAATTACACGAGGCAATTTATCTTGCGTCTCTTATATCTCCTGACATTCTCACAGTTTTTGTCGGTATTTGATGTGATCGGGGCAATCGAGGGACCGTATTTTATCTGATATTGTTCATATTTTTTTAATAATTTCTTGTATTAGCTGCAAGCCCTGTCTGTTACAAATCGGTTAGACAACTGGCCATACAGAAACACATACAGACAGAAAGACAGGCACAGACAGACCGTTAACAAACCAACAGACAAATAGATATAGAAAGGGAAGAGAAAGGGGAAGGCTAGAGAGAGGGGAGAGCCAGATCGGCAGACAAAGACAAAGGGAGAGAGAGAGAGAGAGAGAAATAGAGAGTAAGAGAGATAGAGAAAGACACATCAAACAATAATTATCTGCAACTCTTTGACACATAACTTCCATGCCAACGTCTTATAGTTGCACACTATAGGGCCTACTTGTACGTTAGTCGCAAACGGATACGACAATATAAAAGCAGTTTGAAATTACACATGAAATAAAAGTGAACACAACCATCCCAATGCCGCATTTCTCCTTTGAGCAAAATGAAATATTACGCTCAATTTCTTCATTTCTTGTCAACGAATTGTTGACAAGATTACCATTCTTTAAACAATAATCACCTAGAGCCATATCGGTAAATGATTTACTAGCATCAATTTCCACTGTTAATTTTCATTTAGCATCTGAATTTTATTTAAACCTCTATGCTTGAGTTCAAACTCAGCTGAGGGTTTTTTTATCCTTGTTCAAAGCACAGCCTGTATTTTACTACATGATGGTATTTGAGTGCGCGCCCGAGAGATTGTTAACTGATACCTTTCACATATTCTCATCATTGTAAACATCTATCACCAAAAACAAATACACCGAGAGCAATTTATCTTGCGTCTCTTATATATCATGACATTCTTAACAGTTTCTGTCGGTATTTGATGTGATCGGGGCAATCGAGGGACCGTATTTTATCTGATATTGTGATATTTTTTTAATAATTTCTATGTATTAGCTGCAAGACCCTGTCTGTTACAAACAGGTTAGACAAATGGCCATACATGAAACACATTACAGACAGAAAGACAGCGCACAGACAGACCGTTAAAAACAACAGACATGATAGATTAGAATAGAAGGGAAAGAAGAGAAGAGAGAGAAAGGGGAAGGCTAGAGAGAGGGGAGAGCCAGATCGGCAGACAAAGACTAAAGGGAGAGAGAGAGAGAGCGAGAGAGAGAGAGACGAGAAATAGAGAGAAGGTAGATAGAGAAAGACACATCAAACAATAATTACTGCAACTCGTTGACACATAACTTACATGCCAACGTCTTTAGTTGACCCACTATGGGCCCTTACTTGTACCGTTAGTCGCAAACGGATACGACAATTTTAAAAGCAGTTGAAATTACACATTTGAAAATAAAAGTGAACACAACCATCCCAATGCCGCATTTCTCCTTGAGCAAAAATGAAAAATATTACGCTCAATTTCTTATTTCTTGCAACGAATTGTTGACAAGATTACCATTCTTTAAACACCAAATACCTAGAGCCATATCGGTAAATGATTTACTAGCATCAATTTCCACTGTTAATTTCATTTAGCGATTCTGAATTTATTTAAAACTCTCGGCTTGGTGTACAAACTAGATGACCATATCGGTAAATGATTTACTAGCATCAATTTCCACTGTTAATTTTCATTTAGCATCTGAATTTTATTTAAACCTCTATGCTTGAGTTCAAACTCAGAGGGTTTTTTATCCTTGTTCAAAGAACAGCCTGTATTTTACTACATGATGGTATTTGAGTGCGCGCCCGAGAGTTTGTTAACTGATACCCTTCACATATTCTCATCATTGTAAACATCTATCACCAAAAACAAATACACCGAGAGCAATTTATCTTGCGTCTCTTATATCTCATGACATTATTACAGTTTCTGTCGGTATTTGATGTGTTCGAGGCATTCGAGGGACCGTATCTTATCTGATATTGTTCATATTATTTTATAGTTTCTTATATTAGCTGCAAGTTTGTATCGTACCACATATACTGAATAGCTGTAACATTTTGATTCTATTTTCTTAAGAAATAAAAAAATATATAATGTAATCCTATCCCATTTATACTTAAATATGACATTAGGCATATTTTTGAATGAAAGAGTTAACGGTATGTATAATTAGCAGGCAGCCAATAAAAAGTTCGTCCATTACAAGTGCTATTACATACCACTATGGCTATACATTATACGATTGTACTAAGACAAAATCGGGGACAAAATGAGAATGTTCTATTAAAGGGATTAGCAGCGATAATGTGAGAGAATCGAAACAATGTGGAAATGCATTTTTTAAACTTATAAATCAGGGATAAGTGTGTACATTGACATATAACTGCTTTAATGTAGAAACAAACCACCAAATAGTGAAAAAAATGAAGTTTTTGAGGAAATTTGTCATACCGTCTCCCCCAAATAGACATGCAGCGACGGCGTCTCAAAATCTGCACTAAACAGCTGATTCTGGTTTACACCAGTACAGAATAAACAAAGATCAATAATATTTGTGTTTGAGGTCAAATTGTATTGATCATGACGCACAATATCACACTGAAAATCTGATTTTCACCGGCAAAGACATTTTTGATCTCAAGTCGGAATTTTGATACGCACGTATAGAAATTACAGAATCGGATAAAAAATGCTGCCTTGTCTTTAATACGCGGATTTCAAGCCAACCACTTGCAGGTTATGTTCGCATATCCATGCCAGTAACAAAAATATAAAAATATGAATTTTGATGATTTTTTCGATGTTTCGGATTAGCAAATCGCTGATAATTCCTTTAAATAGCATGCGACGCTTTAGCTGCGATACGGCAATTATAGGTGAAAACTTGTTTGTAAATCTTGATAACTGGTCTAAAACAAACTAACACTTTTGGGCAAGTGCCGAATATCATCGAAGATCATTGGCCCTCGACATTTATCCCAAATAGGTAACAAAGGGTTACAATAATTATAATCATTGATTCTAACCAACTATATAACAGAACTGACAATGGTCAAATATTAGCTTTCAATACCTTCATAATCAATACCTTTCAATACCTTAGCTTTCAATACCTTCACATAAATGAGACATAGTCCAGAGCTTGTTGATAAATTTAAACCAATTCTCTAAGCATAATGTATTGCTCACATATAGCTTGTTCTTGTTCACAAAAGTCTGTACCGCCCCTGGTCCTTCCCCCAAACCGCTTCTCGTTGTCCTGATAAATATGGCCTCCTTGACACCGCTTCTGAACCAATCAGATTTTTGATCTAGGATTTTTAAATTGCCCCAGTCAATTGTTGTTACCGACTTTAGCATGTTCAGTCCAGAGTTTGGTTCGTTCGTTTATATACTATATTAAATCAATGCAATGTTTTCTGAATTACAAGAGAGGATGAATAGCTCCATAGTACATCCCAATGCTGTCTGGACCAGCTCTTATTTATGTAAAGGTATAGAAAGAGCAGTTCCATTGTACGGTTGGGTACGAGTCAATGACCACAATTGTAACCCTATGTGAAATGACGTTTACTATATTAAATCAACGCAATATTTTCTGAATTACAAGAGATGATGAATAGCTCCATAGTACATTCCAGTGCTGTCTGGATTTAGCTCTTATTTATGTAAATGTATAGAAAGAGCAGTTCCATTGTACGGTTGGGTACGAGTCAATGATCACAATTGTAACCCTATGTGAAATGACGATCGAGGTCCGATCACCTTTGTCACTTGCCTAAAAGTCTAAGATGTAGAATCTAGTATACTTATGTGACACAAGTATTATACAGGGTGAGTAAAAAAAATTGACCCTGATTGTGTCCGCCATTTTGAATTTTTAAGTAATATATATCTAGCATATTTGGTATCATCTGAAAGCTGGGTTCATTATCTTTAATTTACTGCAAAGATCATTCACATCGGTTAGGCATTGACCAAGCTACAGTCGTTTGAATCAAGTAGTCGGTTTTCTGCTCTGCCCACGGATTCACATTGAAGTGAACGGCATTCTGCGAAGGAAATCCGTGTCCAGAAGAAAATCAGGCTATTTAATCACTGCAGATTCTTGATTCGAAAGACTGTAGCTCGGTCTATACTTAACCGATTGGAATGATCTTTGCAGCAAATTAAAGATAATGAAATAAGCTTTCCGCAGATACCACATATGTTAGATATATATTATTTAAAAATTCAAAATGGCGGACACAGTTTATCCATTGTACTTCTCTAAACTGTGTTTTCAAGAATCACATGTTATTTCACAATTCATCTTGTTCGGACAATATTTCAACTATTTCCGGGGCTTTTTATTTCTATTTTTGTCCCTACGCTCTCAGCGTTACATATTTCATTACATCTAGGTAAATACGTTAAAATATTACCTGAAATTAGAAGTCATATAGCATATTTCAATAAATAAAAACCAAACGATTTGTAGCCTCACACTTACCCGATCACATATGGGATCTGTAAAATAAAGTGTAAGTATATCTCCCAAAAGAATTAAAATAATTGAATTTCACGTGACGAGAAAAAACAATTTAGCGCTTTTCACACCATTTCATTTTTGGTTTGAACACGCATTTTGTGGCTGCCTTACACTTTTCATCACGGACCGCTGTTACATCAATTACCCGCTCGGCATTACTAGTTTTTAAGTTGGCGATGGCTTGAAACGTTATACATTAATATTGCCATAGTAGATCTCCAATTTCAATTATTTTGAAAGCATGTTATTTATTTCCAGTATCTTCTCGGAGACCCACCCTTTTGAGCATGTAATCCAACTCCTCTCTAAGCGAACCGAAAAAAGCATTTGACTTTCATGAAAAAGCATTCATCTTCAAACCACCTCAGTTCTGGCTTCTTGAATGCGTTTAAGTAATCCGCTGCTTTTATCAAGAATAGTATACCAGTCTAATTGGGCCTTTTTAGTGTTATTTAGAGTGTTGCCGTTTACCGATCCTTTTCAAACGTAACCACTGTTTCTATATCAGATGCATGTTTTAAATACTCATCATTCACAGCATTCAAATTTCTTAATTTTTTTGTTATACTTTACAAATTCTAATATTTTGTCATTAATATGATAACATTACAATGAGGATACTTGTATCTAACGCATTCTGGCAAACTCCTGAATCTTGTTTCTCGAAAATCTTCTGGATTCTCCTACAAAATGGAAACGGGTAAGCTCAACCTCTATAATATCTTTTAATATTTCACTCTTTCAAACTTATCTTCAAAATATTAAAAAAAAGAAGGAAGAAAAAAAAAAGAACGAGAATCAAATTAAAAAAATAGAGTTTCTGAACCAATAACAGTGATTGCAAAATACTAATAGCGACTAAACATAAATCTCAACTTGGAAGAATGATCTTTTTATGCACGTCCTTATACTTCTGTTTCTTTTATGTTAATTTCTTATTTCTCATTATTCCTAGAGTGTCATCTGGTTAATATTCATCCCGAAACCTGTCTGTGATGAATAATTGAGACACTGTGTTAGCTAGTTTGTGTTCCGAAGTACAATTTGAGTTATACAGATGAAAGGTTCCCCCGATTTTAATGTAGGCCTATATCGATCCACCAACCGAGGGTAATACTGAGATATATGTGATCGGAATATAGCATAGGATTTTTTTAAAATTTAGTTGCATCATACCTAATTTCAAACGCAGTGTTTCCAATGCGATAAAGATGTAAAACCTTTACGTAAGCGCTGAATCACAATGTGCGATAGAGTTACAGCCATCGTAATCAACGCTCTGCAAAATAAATTTAAAAAGACAGAGAATCATATCGACATTAATTTATGTATTATGAAGGCTCTGATATCAGTAACTTGAAGTACGGTTCATATATTGCCTGATCGAGTTGATTAAGAGGCTAACAAAGTTCATTATTTGGGCTGAGTGAAATATTCACCTTATTTTAACTGATAACACTTCAATATATGTTCTTCTGGAAACCAGTTCTTACGGAAAAAAAAGGTAGCACACTTTCTACCATGATTAAGCAATTTGTGATTCTGGCTATATTAACCGTCTTTCAAAAACATAAATAAATTACCGAGAATTTCCTCATTTTTATCATTATGGTTAATATGCATGAAGCAGTTTCACTTCTTCATCAATATATTTTAGATGTAATATGTAGACACATTGGTGCTATATAGTATTGCGCATAAGCGATAAACTTACACCTGTCTTCCCTATTTAAATTGATGTCGAAAGCGGTAGACATACCGCATTCCTCACTTGGTCATTTGGAGAACGGCTCGCGCTTAGAACATAGTGTTTTCCATTCATGTTGTCAACACTCACTACATCATTGCGCTGGATTTTTTTTTTTTTTTTTTTTTTTTTTTTTTTTTTTTTTTTTTTTTTTTTTTTTTAATGAATTAATGTAAAAGAGCGGCAACGTCTGTTGGGAACCAATGAATTAAAAAAACTCTATTTGGGTACTGTATGTCACAATATCATTGCAATTCGTGTACTACTATACCCAAACGTCTTGGATTTGATCTGTATACCAGCGATTGATACATACAGAATTACCGCTCTCCTCCTGGTTCCTTGAATTGGGCAAATGGAATCATGAAAGCATCCCCCCCCCGTCTTTCGGAGGGTACGTTAAGCCGTTGGTCCAGTGTACAGAGATCCACAACGTACATGTACATCGCAATCGCAGTCAGTGTCGAACAAGTAGGGTTTAAACCCCTGACTGTCCCAATCCCCCCGCCTCAATAGCGGCCATGTTAGAGCGGGTCCGATCTGGATACACGCGGCCCCGGATAAGCACACTAGCTGAACAAATCCTGACAGAACCACCACAACGCCATTACCAATGACTTTTTGATACGAGCAAACAAACAAATTGCAATTTCGTTCAAGAATTCACGTGAGGCACTTCACGTGTTCTTCTATATATATACCTTTTATATAATTGGTCTACCTAGAGTTTTGTCATCCTAATACGAATAAACAGAGCACAACATACACTTGTATAACTAAAGTAATTTACATTTGATGCTATTGACATTCTCTATGTCTTGAAGGTTTAAATAAATATCTGAAAATTAACTGTCATGAAGTAAATTTCGTGCTGGATATCCTAATTACAACAAAGAGATACTGTGTCGCCTTTGCAGTTGCAGATACAAATGCCTACCCGCTGTAGCTTTCTCATCACAAAACCCATTTCCTATACTTTAATGTGGTTAATGAAAGCCTTAGAATGTAATTTCTGTACCCATTAATTGACTTGTTACTTTTGTATTTTCCTTTTAAGTTCATGGTCATTTTTAATTGTGCAAATACAGAAACTCAAAGTGATTGACCAGAAAACCTTCCTGCTAAATGCATCCGATAGCTGTGACAGATAGACGAGAAGCTTTCATAGCGCCCTCAACAGTTATGAGTTTTTCGAGGCTGTTAAGAGATTTTACTGGAAATAATCCTAGTTTCATGCTTTGCTTCCAACCTTTGATATCATTTCTGATACACGATTTAGACGACACCAACAAGCCGGATTGCAATAGGCTAAATAGCTAATTTGGTCTGACCTAGTTTTGAATGGTATGGAGGAGATGCATGACCTCTGACCTACTCATGACCTTTAATCTCGTAATACGTTTTTAAGACCAGTTAAAAATAAATATATGCAACAATTTTGATGAAACATTTTACTGAAGATAAAAAAACATTCCACTAGAAAATCTGAATTTGCTAGTTGTAAGGTCTATCTGAATTTGCTAGTTGTAAGGTAACACGTATTTTTAAATATTTTCGACTAATTGAAAAAAAATCATTACCTACTGTCAACATTTGTTAATCAACATTTGTAATTAGTATTTGTGACAATAAATAACTTAATTTATTCAGCAAGTCACTTTAAAATAAAATCTCATCCGTAGAGTTGTTTAATTTCGTGAAATTACTCCTGTGTGATATTCATGTCATTTTTTTCTTTCTTGTGGTACAGAGTAACGGGATTTTTAATCGACCACGTACATTACACTTTTGCATTTGTGAAACCAATACCAACATTTCTTGACAATTTCAACAAGATCTGGGCACGAAGCCCAGAGCCGATGATCCAACCGTAACATTGTAAAGTCCTATGATTATCCTAATAAGGCAACCAGAAGACAATTGATTAAAAAACAAATATAAGAATTAAAATGAGAAATAGCTTGAACTATTAAATTTAATAAAACAAAAATCCTCTTGTATATATAAAAAATGTAATGCTTTTTAATGCAATTCAGTTTAACCTCAAATGTACTAAATCGTGTTTTTGCCATTCTAATGCTTTAAAATATTACTTTAATTTTTGGCAAAAGCTGTGCGTCTATGATCTTAGTGATTAATTGTGGTATTATTTATTGTGCCGTATTGCCCCTTTTAATTAATATCCAAGCTTCTGTTTGGAGTAAGATTGAGCTCTTGCCACACAATTCAAATTAGGTAGAAAATCCACTGAAATCTTCCAAACATTCTTTCTAATTTTGTTCCATTTTATGTGTAATTTCAGATGCCAAAACACCAATCAGACCAGCCAAAGATCGGGAGAGGCATCTGAAGAGAAGCTTTCCAAGTACTTCCTTTGGAGAAAATTTGACAATGCAGTTAAGCACGCCAGGTACATGTCTGATCACACACCACATTGTATGTCGTGCACACTTGTATCGCACTGTTATTTCATTTCAAGCATAAACACTCTTACTCGTCAGCCTTTTTTGCAAGTTAAGAGCGTCATAAAAAGTGTCTTTTTAAGAAACCAAATCCTCATTGGTTTAACTAGCTCTTGACATTGTGAAAACATTGTGCCAGTCAATATCGATCACATTAAACATATGCGATAGGTTAATTCTAAGATTTCATCATGTATGCGTCCAGCGAAGGATTTCCAGCTTTAACGGTGGTGGTGGTGGCCATTGTGCAAACGTTTGCCTTGATGTTTAAACCAACTCTGGGGCGCCTACCTATCTCTGAAGTTTGTGAGGATTTTTGTGAGTGTGACAACGTCTTGTCGAAGGTGGATTGTACCGGCGTTGGTTTGAAACACATACCTGATATTCGCAACAACACCAGAGCTCTGGTGTTCGATCTCAATGACCTCAACGTAATTGAGAAGACAGACTTTTTTCATTTGAGAAACTTGCGATATATATCGCTGATTAACAACACAATCGATGAAATCAAAATAAACAGCTTTAAATTTCAGAAGAAGGTAGTTAAGCTTGATTTAAGTGGGAACCGCTTTGGAGAGGTTCCTGTAGCGTTGGAACATCTCAGGATCTTGAAAGAATTACAGTTGTCCAACAACCAAATCCGGACATTGTCTAAAGAACCTTGGTCTAACCTCACTCGACTCCGACGATTAAATTTAGACAATAACGGTGTTCCAAATCTTCCTGTGGTGATGACATCAAAACTGAAAAATTTACAAGAATTATCGGTTAGTCACAATAACATAAGTGCTATCCCAGCCGGGCAGTTCTTAAACATGAGCAACCTTAAATACCTAGATCTTTCTTACAATGAAATCACCACAAACGTGCAATCCTCTTATGAATCGTATGGACCCGTCACCTACGTGTCTGATTTCCCTACTGCCGCTACTGATTTGGAGTACGCTGTTGACAATATGGCAGAAGGAATCGTTGTCAACAGTTTTAGAGGTCTCACCCAGTTAAAAGTGTTGAATTTGAAAGGGAATAACATTCAACAACTTATTAAAGGGGTGCTGAACGACATGGAGAGTCTCCACACGTTACATCTGGATGAGAACGGCATGGAACACATAGAGGAGGACGTATTTCGCGATCATCTTTCACTTAGATACTTATCGCTGAGCAGTAACATGCTAACTGTATTACCACTGACGCTCTTCGAAGACCTCCGAAACCTCCAAGTACTCACCTTGGATTTTAACGATATTTATGACTTGTCACCTTTGACCAACGTTCATATGTTTCACATGAAAAAACTCTCGTTGAACAATAATCGTATAAAAACCATTTCTCCGCCTGGTTTCAAACAATATTTTGCATTGGAGGAACTGTATCTTAACCACAACAAACTGACGGAATTACCCGTGGTTCAAAATCTTACCAATCTGACTGTGCTCGATGTAGGAAATAACCGAATCAGGAGAATTTGGCCTATCAATGCTTTCGATGGCACGTCTGTTCAGCAATTGATAATGCCTTATAATCGCTTCCAAACATTGGATCTTAACACTTTTGCGTACCTTCCTAATCTTCAGCTGTTAGATGTGTCGGGCAACAATTACATATGTGATTGTCAGTTAAACTGGGTGGTGGATCTTTATGAAGCCTACTACTGGATGACAATGCCTGATGGCAATACTTTGGATCAGACCATAAGATGCCATTCACCGCCTTTGTTATACCAGTTGAGCTTGTACGACCGTTATTACCTTGGGATGTTAGAACCTCTCAAATGCACAGAATACGCTGATCCACATCGTGTTATGCTTCTTATCGTCTCTTGGGGAGGGGTCGTTGCATTTTTTCTGCTAATATTTTGGATCTATACATATTTTAATTTCAAAAAGAGGTTCTACGTGAGGAAGCCTAAAAAACGATACATTTTGTTACCTAATAAAGACAAAAATTCAAGTTTTCCTCTGACAGGAAATCCAGGCAAAGTGAGATTTCGGAGCATTGATTCCGATACTGAAAGCCTAGACATGTTGAACTGTAATTTTGATGAGGAAACAACTGTTTGATATTTAATATTTAGTGTACTTTTGGTTACTCTCAGTAAAATATGAATTATATTTTGTGTGTACTATTTATAGTGACTAATTTTGACACAAGATAACCTTTGGATTTGTTTAAATGTTTATTTCTTTAAGGTATAACCTTAAGGTGTGAAAAACTTCTCTGAAACTACTCTTGTTATTCTAAATATTTTACTTCTGTAAATATAAGTAATAAACAGAATACCATATCTGAAAAACTTTAATCATGTCCACACACTTATGTTGAGTTACGTACGACTTCAATTTAGAATAGATTTGCGCTTATTTGAACTTCAAAAAATGTTTTGTACTTAAATCTCACACATTTAGAATTTAGGTAATACGTTATTGCATATGGTCCACACATACACAGACAAAGTATGATTTAGGGAGTCAGAAAGTTTGTTTGCTACTCAGAAAAGAAAAACAAACAAAACAAAAACAAAACAAATCTCTTTATACTTCTTGTGACATGATTCAAGTTTGTTAAATGTATAATCTAGAGAAAACGTGTCATAGCTAACCCCAAAGATCATGTGTAAGAATGAATATGAACATTTCTTCGCAACAGGGTTTTACCTTTTCAATTTCGCTTCCGATTATTTCATGTTTTGTATATCATAGGTACAGAATAACTTTTAAATCGTTTGGAATTTAGTCAAACTTACATGAAACGAAAATTACATGGTGCCTGTAATTACTATATAAATAGACCGTATTCAATAGCCAGCCATGTTGGTGGACAAGATAGACGCATTCCAGTATTACAATACAATACATTCACTTGTCAATGATTCCTGTGCAATCGCTAAACATGGATCGATTGACACCTTAATGCATTGTAGTCCTGTAATGTTTGCATCTTGTCCACCAACATGTCTGGTGGCTGACGTCATATTGAATACGGTCTATACCATATTAATAGGCAGATTGGTAAGTATTATGTTATAGTAGTGATGAAAAACACGTTATGGGTCTTTTGTAGACCTCATATCTTTTAACACAAAATATAAATGGATGTAAGCATAGGAATTGTTATTCGACATCAGCGTCAGTTTCAGAACCCCACCTAATTCCCATCTATGTGTAAATTGCTTCTTGTAAAAGTAAAATAGCCGCGTTATGGAAGTATTTTTGTATCTGGTCAAATGCAGTCACGGAGTGACAGTTACTGCATACGATATTGTATTAATATTGGAAGAAAACGCACGACTTCAAATATTTTTATGTCACAGAGTGCGTAAACTTGTTTATGTAATTTGCAACGTAAGCAAATAGCAGTGATAGGTACAAAATAGAAATAAAATTCTGTAAACTAAAACTATTAAGTTATGCTACTGTTTTATACTTTATAAAGGTTGTTTGCTACATTGAGAATAGAAATATGGCTTTTAGACTTTTAGACTATGGTTTCTTTTCGAAGTAGAGGAAATTAGTAATGATTACTCGCGATAGTTCGTTTGAAAACAAAAGCAAAGCAAGCAATTAGTGGGGGTTTTAACAAAAAGCAAACAAACAGAAACCATACTCTGTCTAAAACATCACATTTCTATTCTCACTCTAAAAGAAATTCATGACAAAAAAATGATATATTCTATTGAGAGCAGACAACAAAATTAGATGCAATGGGATTGGGTTTGTTCGCGTTCCGTGCAATCGTGGCATCGTTGTTCTAAGTGGGTTTTAAAGTTGTAATCTACAGACAGCTCCAGATGGCTTACTGAAGAACCGAAGCAGGTTATCTAAAGAACTGAAAAGGTCTGTCTAATGTAATACAAGCCATTTTTGCTTATAAATAACAACTGTTGGTTCTTCAAACTTATGGAACCCTTAAAATTCACGAGTTCCATACAGAGGATTAAAAAGGTTATAAGTTGAATGTGTTCGTTCTTAAAAAGAGTGACAACTGTTTAACAACGGGTTTTATGTATTCTTTAAGTCTTACATTCGCACTGACATCCTAACTTGAATGTTGTATCCTCCGTTACCAACAATCCGCACCTCACTGAATCCCTGATTTCTCCACGAGCTTTACGTAAATTCCTCAACAATGTTGATGTTGTTATTATTGTTGTCATCGTCATCGTCGCCACCGTAGTTATCGTCTTCATTGATTGTTGTATGTTATTTGGCTTCAGAGAATAATCCCTGACATCCAATCATCACACTGGCATACATTTCGCTACATCTACATATCGATTGATTAATGATCCGTCATTTTTCTTAGAAACGCCATCAATCAAGAATCAAGCTTTCTTATCTTCTAATCCTAAAACAGTGCCAAATACGGTAAATGATTTGAAAATCATAGAAATGATGAATAGTTAAAGGGACACAATGGCATAGAAAAGTATTCAGACATAATGAAATGGACACTTACTGAAATCACTTCCACAAATTTAAAAACAATTTGGGTGTTCACATTCTGTAAAAACAGTAAAAACAGCAAGAGTTACAGGTAATTCCTGCCACGAAAATCAAGGTGTTGACATCCTTGTCAGAATTTACATTGTTTCTGGCATGTTTTTGAACAGAAAAAGCATTCAGACATTTTACTCTATGCGTGTAGTAAGATATTGATCTGACAAGTGAAAGGTTGATTACCCAGGATTACACTCACAATACCATGGTGTGTAAGCTGATGACTGCATGCTTTTCATGTTTGATATTAATGCCGGCAGTAATGTCAGCATCCTTGGCTGTCTGTGGCAGAAAGTGAGTTGCAAATCATATTGTTACTCCTCCCATTTTTTTACAAATGTAAACACCCAAATTGTTTTCAATTTGTGGAAAGTGATTTCAGTAAGGACCCATTTCAATTCAGTCTGAAGATTTTTCTATGCCATGATGTCCCTTTAACAACAATATGGCTGATCATTATTTTAACTTTCTAGTCTTCAAAGATATAGAGACTGACACACACATACCCTACACACACCTGTATATTCAGTAAACCATGAGACACATACCCACAAATAAACACATAATATGATACATATAAATAACATAAATTACATGTAAAATCTTCTGAAAGGTCCCGTAAAGAGTCGCCATTTATAAACGTGTTTTCGCTGCTCATATCACTGTACGCCATCATGAAAGTGACTGTTTCGACGTTTGTCACGAGTTTAGGCATTACCGATTAACTTTGAAGTCGCAAGTGAACTTAGAATGAGGCAATTTACGTGCTCCCAGCACAATTTATATTGCCAAAGATTTAAAAGAAAAATTGGCGAAATTCGTCATTTAATACTTTATCAGATTAGACTAGGTGCTGTTTTCGCATATGCTATCTAAAAGGTTTTCATGTAATAACAACTTTTATAAGCACCGAGAAACAAGAGAACCCTGGTTAATCAATGATGAATCTACAAGGGCGAATCTGTCTAATCGAGGAAGTTAAAAGCTCGTGTACGTCTGCAGACAGAGGCCAAGAGTGTTGTAGCACGTGCTTTATTGCAAATTAACGACACTATCATTGATTCATCCGGATGAGACAAAATATTTTCTTGCAGAAATAGCTTAAAAGTTAAGGATTAGTTTGTAGAATTCTCAAACTTACTTTTTACAACTAAAGAAGCGACAGAAAAGGAAGTAAGAAGAAGAAAGAAAACGGCAGTGTTCAAAATCTGGACTCTCTATTCAACTACGTGTTGCAGGAAGTGTTCCGTTCGGACACTAATGACTAAATATCCGATTTTGTACTTAGTAGCTGGCTTCTGGCCGTAGCATTTGCAGGGTATGTTAGGGTTACCTGTACTTGTTACAGACTCACAAATCTGATTTTGATTGAGTTTTTCAATTTTCCTGATTTAGCAAATAAATCACTGATAGTGCCCTTAAACGTCCCGTTTCAAAGAACGTATGGGTTTTGAATAAGGCAAGTGGCTACAACCTCTTTCATACGTGTTGAAATCTAGTATTTTAGATGATCAAATTTACATGAATCACAAGAAAAAAGGTTCCTAGTGGCGATGCGTAGTAAGAGTCTGCCTTGCAGGACTTGTATCATGGTATGACCAGCATTCTTGGTAGGTAAGCTGGCAAAGTGCAAGGCAATATGGTAAGGTCACACTTTGTGGAAGGGGAACGTAATGTGGCTTTTAGGGGTCAATCCTATCGGATCTACTGTTGGCAAATTTAGTCGAGTACCTGCGAGGTACGAGGTTACAAAGAATGGTACCTGTTCACATACTCCGCCTAACACCACGGTGGATTGCCTATTCGTTGGATAACGTATTTTAGTTGGACCTAAACTTGGCCGCCATGACGATGTTACGAGTTTGGGGTTTATTCCCATTGAAATATTTAGTCTAACGATAGGCATTCTACTGCCAAATGCCATGCCCTACTATGTCATTGTCAAAGAGTAAAGGATGTTGAATTCGTCAAATATTTAACCCATAGATTCCTTTTTTTGCACTAATTGCCGACGATACGAAGCATTTTCTTGGGATGAGGGTCAATTGGGGAGTGAATTACCACGCAAGAGGTTTTTGGTGGAGTGATGACGTTCATCTGCGACTATTTTAACATCTACTGAGATTATTACATGATTAAAAGATTAAATATCATTATATACATTGACAACAGCAACAACACGTTGACATATCATCGTTCGAGATGTAAACAAAAATACCTGCTATGATACCATACACTTTACTCAAAGCATTACAGTACTGCAAAGCATCGACTGGATTTCTGCCAAGAACATAATAAATAGGATGTTTGTTTTTGTTTTTTATTTTCTTTTATGTTCCAGGGAGTTGATTTGCCGTCAATATATGTGATGTCATTGGCGTCAACCCAGAGCGTTTGTGACCCCAGTTTCTCTTTTCTCCATCTGACTACAAGAAGTATGGGTGCGGTTGGTGTCAATGCATTGTCTTGTATATCTAACATCGTGTTTAAGACTTCCATCCACTCACTGCATTTTGACATGAATATATAAAGTAACAATTTTTTCCATTAAAGAAAAGAAAGAAGAATGCCAATTTTAATGTGGCGTTCACTCGTTTATTTGAGCTGATTTTGGATGTGCGATCACAGATTGATTTACTTCACAACTGTATGGCACGTGGAGCACATTGAACATCGTATGGGTAGAAACACATCTGTGATAATGGGACCAATAAGTCGACAGATGTATTGTTGGATGACAGTTGTACTGCTTTTTGCTTTTTGGTTAGAACCAACGATTTCTAGACCGCCTTTACTCGAGGATTGTCCTATAGATTGCAGTTGTGATAATATTTTTCTTGTTGTCAACTGCAGCAATGCGGATTTAACATACATACCTTCTGTACGCAATAATACACGAGTATTCATTCTGGATGGAAACCAGCTGAAAGTTATAGAAACAAAAGCCTTTTTCCAGATGAAAAATCTGAGGTCTCTTTCATTGGCTAACAATTTCATCGATGAAATCGAAGAGAACAGTTTCAAGTCCCAAAGAAAACTGGTGAAACTTGATCTTAGTGGAAACAATTTCGGCGAAGTCCCCGTGGCATTGCAGCATCTTCGAATACTGAAAGAATTAGATTTGCGGAATAACCAAATTAGAACATTATCTAAGGAGCCTTGGTCAAACTTGACCAGACTAGAACGCTTACTTTTAGACAACAACAGTATTCCAAATATACCGATGGTCATGACTTCGAAACTGAAAGGTGTAGTTGAATTATCCATCAGTAATAATGATATACGCGCCATTCCATCTGGACAATTTATGAACACCAGTAATCTTGAAATACTGGATCTTTCTTACAATCAGATAACAACAAAACAACTGGAGCCGTCTAGCAGTACCCTTTCCTATAACTATCTTCCAACTGCTGCGACCGAGGAAGAGTACTTTGCCGATGATACTGCAGAAGGTATAACTGTGGATAGTTTAAAGGGGCTTGTTAAGCTTAAAGAGCTACATTTGGCAGGTAACCAAATCAGGGAACTTGAAAATGGGATATTCTCCGACTTTGTTCACCTGGAAGTGCTTAACCTAGATGAAAACGGTTTGAAGCACATAGAAGATATGGTGTTTCGCGAACAGTATCAGCTACTTATTTTGTCGTTAAGCCAAAATGCCTTATTAGATTTACCACAATCACTTTTTGAAGACCTCAGACAACTAAAGGTGCTCAGACTCGACCGTAACCGTATTTCTGACATATCGCCTCTGACAAACGTGCATATGTTTCATCTCCAAGAACTTTCTTTAAATGACAACCAGATTAAATCTATTGATCCACGAGGATTTGAGGGATACATTGCTATTGAACAAATAATTCTACACGATAACAAACTGAAACACGTGCCTGAAGTACGGAATTTATCGAGGCTGTCCCATCTGGATTTGTCGAATAATCGCATTAAAGAAATATATCCTGTGAATGCATTTGATGGTACCGCCTTGATGACCCTAAACCTTAGCAACAATAGACTGCAAAAATTGGAAAGAAGTACATTTTTGCATCTTGAAAATCTTCGTATACTACGCGTGGATGGAAACAGATACGTGTGTGACTGTAGAATTCAGTGGATCGTAGACTATTACCAAGATTATACTTGGACTAGCAACTTCGGGTATGGACGAGCTGACGAGCTAGTAATTTGCCAGGCACCTCCGCTGGTATCTGAGTTGAATCTTTACGAAGGTGTAATGTACATGTATGCTAGAGGGTTATCGTGTACCGAGTACGCCGATCCCCACCGCGTTGTCATTTTAGTTGCATCTTGGGGAGGAGTTGTTGCATTTTCACTACTGGTTTTCTGGGTGTATACGTATTTTGATTTCAAGAAGAGATTTTACGTCAGAAAACCAAGAAAGCAGTATCGATTGTTACGTAATGCAGACAAAAACGACAGTATTCCTCTAACTGGCGATCATTCCAAGGTACGATTTAGAAGTTTTGATTCAGAGACTGACAGTTACGTGTACGATGAGGAGACGACTGTCTAAAGTTTTATAAATTGCCTTACGATTTTATAAAGTTTTGAACCTTGAATCCATTTACAGTTGGTTAACATTCAAGGCAATATTACAATAGTAATTTATAATATATAAAATTATAAGATATATATAATAATTATACTAAGAGTGGAATAAGGCGAAACATTAATCATTCATTAGCTTATAATGAGCTCTTTTTGTTATTTTAATTAATTAATATTCATATCCTTTGTTATTCCACCTCATTTGCATAAATTACTATTCATATCTTTTGACGGAATAAAGCGCAAACAAAGGATAACGTTAAGGGGAAACAGAAATTCGCCCTAACGTCAACTTTCGTGCATAACAAAACAGAATTTCCCCTTAAACCACTATTAGTATAATAATATATATTACAATAATCATATAATTCTCGTCGGGTGTATTACAAAGTGACGGATGTTGAATTGTTATCACTTTTACGAAATTAAGGGAAATGTCACAATACCAGAGAAGTCTAAAAATGCCTTGTTTTTAAAATTGGTTTTGTTGTAACAAAATTAATTCTTTAAATTTATAAAATGATACAAGCAAAATATTAAATTATTACAAATATTACTGTTACTCGAAATTTATAATTATATTTACATGTTGACAAAAAAAGCTGGTGAAATCTCGGCAATCCACTCCCATCCGTTCATTATGTAATAAACCAAATTGAGCGGATTCGCATTGACGTACGTTGGTTTAAGGATGTTCGGAAAGACGCCAATGTTGTATTCAAATAATGCGGAGCGGAATACGCTTTAGTATAGGGACATTTCAACATCCGTCCATGTCACATGAAACATAATCGCCGATTTGGATTATTTTGGTTTGTGGGGATGGATTAAGACGGTTAACTTTTCCAATGTATTAAATCCATTTTATTAAGTAAGAATTCATGAAGTAAGAATGCTTCCGACGCACCATTGGTGCAGGGGATCAGCGCTCCCCTCATAGAGCATAAGGTGTGGGTTCGAGCCCCGCTGTTGTCGCCAATGTGTTGTGCACTTGGGCAAGGCACTGTACCTCGCTTGCCCTCTCTCCACCCAGGAGTAAAAATGTGTACAGCTATAGTCGCTGCTGGAATGCCAAACAGACTCGATGTGCGGGAGGAGTGGCGCGACGCCCCCCCCCCCCCCCCCACAGAGGTAGTGGGCGACCCCCCCACCCCCCCCCCCACAGCAACATTATATGAGGGAGTCTGGCCAAACGCCCATGACGGAGAGGATAGGTACTCCGCTGCGGGCGCAACCATTTGCATGTTTTCGAATATTAGATAAAATAAATGTCCAGTTGTTAATTTCGTTTCTTGATGGATTGATTGTTGAATCGTATGTGGGGAGGTCTACGGCATTCACGAGTTCGTGATTTTAAAATGCGATTTTCTCAGAAACAAAAATTAGTATTTGTTTAAAATCGTCATAGGTTAATACACCCGGACCAATACAATATATATTATATATATTATATATATATAGATAGATATATTAGATATAGCGATATTATTATATATATATATCTATTATATGTAGATCTATATAGATTATCTATAATATATTATATAAATATATATATATATATATTCAGGAACAACTTGGTTAAACATATTAATTCCTATTCAACTACAGACCTGTTTCGTACAGTCCTAAGACGCACTCATCAGGTGAATATTTGATGTTGAGAATGCATAAACTTTACTACTACATAGTTCGCTAATAATATGGAATTCGTGCGAGGTGGCGCGGGGGGAGCTAAAGTACGCGCACTTCGCGGGGGATTGGCGCGAACCTCGCGGAGGGTATGCGCGGTGACAGGTCTTGTAAAGATTTGGTTGCTAAGCAGTCGTGATGAGGGCGTGCGTATATGGGGAGGCAGGAAGAGGAAAGCAATACTGCGTCGATGTGTGTAAACTAGTCCAACGTTAAAACAGGCATTATTTACAAAGTATGGCTGTGTGGATAAAAAAAAAACTTGAGCATAAATATAGTTACATTAATAGAAATGTTTCATTTCTGCATGTACTTACTAGTTCGTTTCGTTGGTTCAAAGACTTAATGGGCCTACAAACTAATTAGGAATTTTCATGGAGACATAAATTACATCTCTTATTCACATTAGATTACGGCTTGCATTTGGCCCTGATTTTCCACTCTAATAACCGTGTATGTAATATACAGAGTCTAGTGACCAAATATATCGGCTCAAGTTGTGCAATTCCTCTGGTTTTCGTTTCTGAAGAGCTTTGTGGTTGTTGAATCTTGTCTTGAACGATTTTCAGAAAGTCGATTTAAGTTTCTTGTTTCTGGTTGTCATCCCTGGTTACTGTGGCGTGGTAGACAGTCCCTGCAGTCATGCATGTGTTTAGATAGTGGACAAGCTTGTGAGGACCCCTTCAGTTACATTCTTTGGGTCGGCCTGGGTGTTTTTTATTTCAGCGAGCGTTTTGGGCATTCCCAGAAAAACCATCATCGAAAGCAAAACAATCTCTATTGTTCAACGGCACGACACATTGCGCAAGAAGGACTCTAATAATACTATTTGTTCGACGTGACAATGGGAATCTACGAATGGCTCCTGAAACATGTGAAATTGTGCGGTCTATACCTTCTATCGGAACTCAACCCCAGAGTAAGACCCATGATCGGGTTATATAGAGACGACGGACTGGCGCACTGAACGAATCACCCAGAAGAATCGAATGCATCAAAAGGACATTTGCCAAGACCTTTCAACCGCACCACTTGAAAATCACCAAGAAGCAAACAATAAAGTTGTGGACTACTGGACGTCACTCCTGGACCTAAACAACAGGTACGTTCAAACCCTTTATAAAACCCGCCACACACTCCTTTATGTCGACCGTCGTAGCAACCACCCATCACCCATAATACGTAACATCCCTGAATAAATCTATCAACACAAGAACTGTCCAAACATTTCCTCTGACGAGAAATCATTCCTTGAATGCCGTGCCCCCACCAGAATGCACTCAAAAAATGTGGCTACGACTACCAACTCAAGTTCAATCCTACGGCACCCAAGGAAAAACACAAGCACAGCGCCGTAGAAACCTTATTGTTCAACCCACCGTATAGTCTCCACTGTTTACCACTAATGTCGGACATAGATTCTGAAACTCATAGACCAATGCTTCCCACATGGGGCATCAAAGCTATGGCAAATTTTCAACAGGAACACAATAAGATTAGCTATAGTTGCATGCCCAATGTGAAAAGCATAATCTCGCAACACAATACAACATGTGCTAAAAGAAACGAAGAAGGAAAACACCCAGGCCGAACCCGAAACATTTCTTAGTGATATTTATTAAATATGTTTTATAAACCAAGGTTCTGAAAATAGTACCGCACTACTTTTCACTAGTTATTGACCCTCTGCACATCACGATCTAACTAGCTTCTTTGTGTGTATATATATCTATATATATAGATAATATATATATAATATATATAATATATATAGGTATATATTATATATACCTATATATCTATAATATATATATATCTCTCTATCCCTCTATATGCTCTCTATCATATCTATATATATCTATAGATATCTCTATATATTCTGTGTGGTGTGTCAACGACACACCTCATCATGATTTTTCATCAACGTGCCCTAAGGAAATACGAAAGTGATTATCATGGAAACCTTGTTAAGTGCCTATTCATCAGACTTCTAAGCAATGGAGAATTGGTAATATTATAAAGCATCTGACAACATTATTTAATATGACTCACTTTCAAAACTGTTTCCCAAGTATTATGTTTAATGGTTCCTTGAACCCCATACGCATCAATAGAGCCTCAACATTTGAACAATATGGGTATGCTAATAACGCTTACTGCAAGTGAATTGCGTAGGGTCTTATTACCCCTCGTCAATGAACCGTACTGAATTAAGTGTACCTTTTTTGCAATTGAGATACTTTGAATAACTGGAGTCGTGTTAATTATTGTCTAATGTTTTTCTGACAATTTGTTTGTAAAGTTATAATATTTTTTGGTTTAAAATGTCATTGTTTCAGCGTCCAGGACTGACTTTGTAGAGAATCAATCAAGAATCCAATGCTGGCCCAGCTGTTTAGTAACAACTAAAACGACTTCCTCCAAAAATTTTTGTTTTACGATCCTTTTTTTATCAGCAGTATTGTTTATTTTATCAGAGTAGCAGTGTTCATAATAATTCTTTTCTTATGTTCATGAAACAACTACTGTTATATACTAATTATATTGCAACACGTTTTTAAGGGTATTTCTTATAGATGCTTGAGCTTTGTTGCGTGACAATATTTTTTGTTAAAGTAGTTTTGATTGAAAACTTAGTAGCCTAACGAGGAGGGGCAACCGGGCGGGGGCGTTTAAAATAGCTGGTCGGGACCGTCTCGATTCTGATGTTTTGATTAAAATTTCCCTTTTCTAAAAGCACATTCTGTGGTAAAATTCCAAATTTTTGCGTACTAAGCGCAAATTTTGAATAGCTTTTATTGTTTTAGGACATTTGCTATTGTTATGAGGACCTCGTTTGTTTGTTCCCGAGACTCGTATCGACTCGTGGTGACCCGGCGGAGAGCGTTTCATTTTTTACCGACCACCTTAGAAATTTGAATTGTTACGTCACCAGCCGTATTGTCACACATCAATACTCAATGAGCTTGGACATAAGAATTATCCTTAATATACGGAATTGTGCTATGTTGCCGAATCACGATACTCAGTAAGCTTGGATATTATATTTAATACATGAAATTATAGAAATCGGTATTATAACGTGTTGTATGATACTGTATGTTAATAATTTATATTTTAACCAAAATATTTTCTGTAAAACGTGTAAATGGGAGGGGGGTTCGTATAATTTGCTAACGATGTATATTTTGGTATTAATGTATAGCCGTGGGTCTCCTCTTTCTATCCTTTTTTGACGTCACAATGGCGATCATGCATTGACTGCAGGTAAGAACTGGAATGGCGCAATTAGGGTTTTAACACTTAAGTGCCTAAGGGGGGGGGTTCCATAGTACCCAAGATTTGTTTTTCGGCGATTTCTCAGAAAAAAAAAAAAAAAAAAAATAGGACATTTGCTATTGTTATGAGGACCTCGTTTGTTTGTTCCCGAGACTCGTATCGACTCGTGGTGACCCGGCGGAGAGCGTCTCATTTTTTACCGACCACCTTAGAAATTTGAATTGTTACGTCACCAGCCGTATTGTCACACATCAATACTCAATGAGCTTGGGCATAAGAATTATCCTTAATATACGGAATTGTGCTATGTTGCCGAATCACGATACTCAGTGAGCTTGGATATTATATTTAATACATGAAATTATAGAAATCGGTATTATAACGTATTGTATGATACTGTATGTTGTTAATAATTTATATTTTAACCAAAATATTTTCTGTAAAACGTGTAAATGGGAGGGGGGTTCGTATAATTTGCTAACGATGTATATTTTGGTATTAATGTATAGCCGTGGGTCTCCTCTTTCTATTGACACCAAATAAATACCAATATCCTTTTTTGACGTCACAATGGCGATCATGCTTTGACTGCGGGTAAGAACTGGAATGGCGCAATTAGGGTTTTAAGAGCTGCAGGAGAGGCATGAACAGGAATCCTAAGGCCTTCATATAGCCGTACCGTTTTCATATGTCAGTACTCCCCGGGTGATTTCCAACCTTATACGTCTGTCAATCACAGGCTAAGCCAACCCTTGTTAGTTTTCTTGGCAGCACCATGCCACTATGATTTAATACTTTCACACCGGCTTCCATGGATGTAACTTATTCTTGTTCCTCCGAGGGCGCTCATACCTGATCGCGCGTATACACAAGCAGACGATGGCGGGCAAGCGTCATTCAATATAGCAATTCACCTAAATTAATCAAAAGAGTACACGCTTGGGCGCTTTGATGGGAATCGGTTATGGGTGTTTACACTCCCTGGTGTTCCCATGGCCCATATACGACCTTATCCTCGTTCCTTATTCAAACTAATAATGGTTCTGTTCCATGCGTACCACCACTCCAAATCTGCTCTTGTGTCTTAGTTTATTTGTAATAGGCCTACTTCGTTCCAAGAGCTCTCTGATGCCAACAATCGGTAAGCATTGCGTAGGAGAAGTTTTGCTGACAAGATGGCCTTTGCCATGATGCCATCGAAATGCACTGACAGGCAATTCTTGCCGGTATTCATGCTTTTACTGCATGACATTGTTTTGATACCAGGTGTAAGTCTCTACACATTTAACAATACAGGGTCAAATAAGGACCGCCAATACTAGGGTTAGAATCTGACTACGAAAAGAGTCATTTTAACTCAAATGTGGTAATTTATTTATTCGGTGATATTAATTTGACTCCGTATATTTAAGTGTGTACGCAGTTTGTATATCCGCTCATTGGGCACTTTCATGGTTGGTGTCACTCTGTTGTAATTTGTAACCTATGTATTGTTTTTGGTTATATCTGGACAAAATAGCTTCGTTGCTTTTGGAAGAAATATCCGCATAATTGAAGTGAGGCGAATATCGCCCGTGGTTGCACATAATCACTATTCAGTATTTATGTCCTCATATTGAAATTTTAGTGGATGGTAGGCTAGATTTATAACACGTAAGACAACAAGAATCGAGATTGTCTCCTTTTTGGGCACAGCCAATCGAAGAAATGCAGGTGGGTGGATACTGTGTGAATTTCCCTTCCCTTGAAAAAATGAACTGTTAAGAGACCGATTATCAAAACTCCAAGGATCACTTACAAAGGGAATACGAAACGCGCGTGTTGAGCCACCCTGCACCTCCGCAGGTTGCCACACCAATTCTCTCCACTGAGGATGCAGTTACGTAAACATGATTTATTTATTCAAACCATATTTTTACAGGGTAGCCTAATCAGTAAAAAAAAAAATGCTATAACAGTGGGCTCTGTGAATTAGCATTAAATGTATACATATGAGATGCCGTATGGGGGAGGTTGTTTTGAAAAACACATCCTATACATTGAATAAACATGAGTATTGGACTGTAATGTGGTTAGGTATGCCTGAAAATGCTACGGATTGGATGCGCAAGTTAAAAGAGTCATAAGGCATTGCTTTTGAAGCAACGCGTTTGCTAAGGTATGCCAATAGAATTGACATGTAAACCAACGGCGGTGTTGGTTTCCACAAGCACACGTTGTGATCGAATTACCTGTGGCCTTTGGAGGCTTGCCCAATAGTAACGTGTTGCTTTACACTTTTCTGATTGGTAGAAAAGCAACCGTTGCTTAGGTGCCAATAGAAATGAGCTTTTGACAACGCCTTCAGACCAATATTGTTATAAACCGTTTGGATGCTGCTCAAAGCAACGGGGTTTGCTACGGTAGCCAATAGAAATAGACTTTCAAAAAGTAACCCGTTGCTTTCAGCAAGCAAGCCAAAATGCTCATAACATGTTGCTTTGGAAAGCAACGCGTTGCTTAAATTTCTATTTCTATTAGCTACCTTAGCAACGCATTGGCGCAATACGTTATGACTTTTTTAGCTTGCCATACTTCGGTTGGTGTTGTATATAGATGACTGACCACATATGTTTCCATAATGAATGCCAACAATGACTTTTGCATCAGAATTTTTCTATGGATAAGTCTCTGCGGAGACGGTACGCTCTCTGGACCCCCTGTTTCTTCAATGGGAGTTTTAATGATGAAGAGTACCTCCAGATGATCAAAGTGGAATTTATTTTACAGTAACAGCAATGACTTCAAAGACATCAACGGTGAGCGTTTAGGTGGGTGGTTTCAAGATGGCGCACCAGTTCTTATCGCCGGATAATAGACCATTTGCATGATCCCCATAATGCATCTCGTATTGTGCCCATTTCAATCCGGGAACTTGAACCAGCCTCAAGTCGGCTATAAACATAGGGTTAGGAGCGTAAAGAGAATACCAGAAAACTTACCCTACCTGTGACGTTGCACTGTAGTTGTGTAATCGTCCGGCAGGTGACAAGTAGGGCACAGTTACGATCGAAAATATCACTTTTGTCGTGAATTTCAACACAAGTGCCTCGATTGTTTTTTGTTCCTTTGATATTCTTCTACATTTTTGCAAGATTAACTTCACGTGAAAAGGTATTTTGTATTATAATTTTAGGCATTGTTCGGCGACGCGAACGAACAACAATTTTTTGTAAACAAGTTCCCGGATGGAAATGGGCACAATACGAGATGCATTTCGGGGATTGTGCAAATAGTCTATTGCCAGGTACAGATTTAAGGCAATTCTATTAACATGAGGGTAACTGCTCGGAACCGTGATGTTGATGAGTGACCATCAGTTAGGTCTCTGGAGACTGGACCTCACAACTTGTGATTTTCTTCTTTGGGGTTATCTCAAAAGCAAAGTGTACACGACACCACCTAGACACACCAACCTAGGTGGTAGGATTGCGGCAGAAGTGTGGGAACATAGAAACATAATCCGGAATGCTGTCCGAGCAATGAGGACCGCGGGGAAGATGCTTGCATTGGTAGAAATTATGCTCATGTGATTGAACGTCTTTGAAGAAACAACTATTAGATGTAACTTTTATCATTCTGGTGCAAAGCTTTATCACAGCTTCTTAAAACATTTGTGCTCGTGGTCTCTGTGGACGATACCTTCATTGTTTGGTATCATTAGAGAGAACATACCTCGTTTGTATTTGTAATTGTTGTAAAAAACAAATTTCGAGTGGTCTGATAATACAACATGTCGGTTCTGAGTTTCGTTTCATAAGACACCCTGTATATTCTATAGAATACTCCTTCGTTGCCTAACCAATCAAGTATCTACCATAAATAGAGAGGCTTTCAGACTTTTAGTGTGGTACTGATCATGGTCGGGGTCCGAGACCATGGGTATTGGTTACGAGTACGGGTCCCGAAACCGTGGGTACGGGTCCGGTCCCCATAACACGGGTAACGGGTATTGGGTGACGGGTCCAACTTGGTGACAAAGTCCCTGGTATGGGTACGGGTACGGGTCCAAGCCAATGGGTACGGCTATGGGTACGGGTCCAAGACCTTGGGTACGGGTACGGGTACACTGTTCATTTCAATATTGGGAGTTAATGGCTCGAACAGTTCAAATTAATTGTGAAAACACTAAGGCAAACGTGGTGCATAGTACTGCATAGTGAATACTATAATATCCATGGTGTATCTGTAAAATGATGTGACCAAACTGTAGATAGACTGAACATAGTTTGGGATGTATAATTAAAGTTGCAGCAGAGATACATATTTTGGATTTTGTGTTTTTGTTAACAGAAAAGTGTAGTATCAAAGGTGAAAAAGTGAAACACAAGGTCAATTAGAGTTACTTATATTATTTTAATATAAAAAACATTCCTTTTTTTGTACCAAAGAACTAATTCTTGGCTTAGTTCCTTCCAGATGGGGAGCGTAACCTTTAGAGTGAAAAAAATTTTTTAGGGACTCCGATGTGTAAAATCCCTTGTTTCAACCTTTCACATTCATCAAAGTCTAAAACAAAATTAAACTCCATTAATATCCATTCAAACAAAGAATACCGGGCCCGTTAGTTTTTGTTTTTTTAAATTTTGAACATTTAATTTTAATTAATTTTGCTTGCTGTTAAAAATTTCCGTAATTTACGGAAATCTGTTTTACAAAAGGGGGCACATAAGGTCAACGATTCCACTGCATTCAATGGGGATTAATCTTGTTACCCCCCTACTTTCTTAAGCAAGCATTTGAGACCTCAAACTATTGCCTTAATTTCATCGCTATGAGCTCCACAAATAATTGCACCATTTTTTTATCCGTAAATCGAGCAATTTTAAATTGACACCCTGTACAAACTGAATTGACCACTTTTTAAATTGATTTTTGCTGTTTTTAAGCATATAACTAACTCTCTGAACTTTAGCTTGTACATATTACAAACATACCTTTTCCCTGATCCTTATGGTTAGACACATCCCATGGGTGCTTTTCCACATGATTGTATCAATTTCCAAATTTGACCCCTGTACAAACTTTGTTTTGCCCCCTCTCCTAAGGCACCACTTGCGGCCTTAAGAATCACGTTTCAGGGGTTCCTGTGAGTCTGTCAACATATTTTATCCTCAAACTTTTTTGTACTTAGATGTGTTACAAATGTGTGCTTATTTCCCCGGGTTATATAGAGGACAGAAATTTTGTCATGCAGAGAAGAAGAGGGTTGCACTGATTTCAATCTGTAACTGTATGATTGTCAATAGATTCTGCAACTTTTAAATCCTGGTGTTCGGTCAAGTTAATCGGGCAGCAGCATATGGTAGAACATTTGGACGAAGAATATGCTAAACGACATACCATTATCATTCACATTTCCGACGATCTGAATTAAGTTCCATAAGAAGGAATGATTAATTGAAATTAATGTCAAGAGTGCTAAAAGTGTGTGTTTGGATTCATACATGTGATTCAAGTGTTTGAATCACCCAAAGTTTGATATCACATTTTGGACTTTTGAAAATGCCTCATTTTGTTTTAATCGCCGGTCTTCAGCCAGGAATTCACCGATGTCTCTATTTTCACAACATTTACTCTGTTTGAGTAAGCCCTATCGAGGAGAATTACTCATGCAGAAGAAGAGGATTGCACTGATTTCAATTTGAAACAGTATGATTGTCAATAGGATTACTGCACTTTTAAATCCTTAGGTGGGTTCGTTCAAGTAAGGCATAAAACCCCTCAACAATCAACAAATTTCACGGGTGGGAATTTAATTTTTTTTGGTGTGTTTATTATAATACTGGAGGCCTACATATCTCTGGTCACACATATTAAAGTGACCACCGACGCACAGAATAAATTGATTACAATACACCTCAACGTTATTTACGACCATAAATCGTGAATATATACATATTTGGTATATGTTCACTATATAGGACAAACAAGGATGTCTTGCAGTGATGTTGTGAGTCAATTATCATTTGATCTTTTCATAAAATTACCATGGAACTTTCGAGGGGAATAAAAAGGGCGTCACTGTTGTTACAACTAGCTCGCTTAAGTACACATGCATTTACAAGTAAAAAAGAACAAAGAAAGGGAAAAAAGATCTGTGTGACATAATTTTTAAAATACTGGCCAATGTATTACGATGGGTGTAAATAAGGCAAATTATGTAAATGAGGATAGTTAGAGATCCCCATCGACCATCGGGGTGTTTATAAGCGGTTCCAGGGTTTGTTTTCCGGAAGTCAATTTGTACCGTAATTCATTCCCACAATGCAGTGGGCGTATTGCATAACAGATGAGATGGATTAACCTATTATTGACCTCGGAAAACAAATACTCGACCCGCGTAGTGATTTCATTACCTAATTACTTGGTTAAAAGTTTTTTTTTAATTTAAAAGATGTAAAAAGTCTTGTTATGTAATTAGATTCAATACACAACGGAACAAACAGTTGACAAATTAACTAATGGTATTTCACCTTTTAAGTGATAACTTCTTGTATACTATTTTGTGTGTATTTTGTACAGAGAAATATACTTATTTAAACTAATATTCTGTATAGTATTATGCGTTATTGTTTTTTTTTATCAAGTACCTATTTCATCTTAACCATATGTCTTTCTTATTTCTGGATCTTTCCTTAAATACTAGCCTTTAAAAATAAGTTATTATGTTTTCAACGTAACATCTAATCGACCCTAACCGTGAGTATATTTTTGCATGAATATCCTTTATTTGCATATGTTCTATTTTTCATATTTCTCTCATCTTTTCCTCATTTTTAAGCATGCTTTATTTGTGTATGTTAAAACATGCATGTTAAGTCAGTAAAGGTCAAAACACACAACACATACAACCAGCAAGTTAACGTTTCGGGCTACACAAAAATTGGGAATTTTACCTGTTGTGTTGACTAATCGTGAATCGAATCATTGTTGCAATGTTTAAGAAAGGTGTAAATGAGATTAGAAACGTCTAGCGTATTCAGCTAAAAGTTCCCCACCAACGACAAAAATCCGATCATGAGCGCTAGGTTGAATAGTAAAGGTGAGGGAAGGCGTGCAATGGCGAGCCCTGCATGGTACACCCAGTCGTACATCTGTTCAATATCTGTCAATTACTGAAATAAGTGGTTGCCCCTCCAAGCGTTTCGAGACAGTTATTTGATTTTTCTCAAATATTTTCCAACATGTACGAATGTTCACTGTATAAAAGATTGCAAATCACGAAGATGAAAGAACTTATCTTCGCATGACGGGACTGTCGAAAATACGTAATAGCATCATTATAATTAGGAGCAAATCTACAAACCTGTCCCTTTCGAGATGATGTTAGGGGCTGTTATTTTTTTCGAAAGAGAATTAACAAATATTCGAGCCGGAGTCGGTTTTCACTATGATAATAGCCTTAATTTTATGACCCCTTCATCTCCCGTTCATGACCCTCTTTTTCATATATTGAAAAATAATCAGGGAATATGCTGTGTATTTATCAACATAAAATAGTCGGTTTGTTGTCAACTACAATAAGTTACAGAAGCAGAGTAGTTATGAAAGTGAGGGATGCTAAACTAGTCACGAGCCGGAGTGAGTGAAAGTCCATCGAGAAGCACCCTCGCCCCCCAGTGACTTATATAGCCACCGAGCGATCCTCTGGCGCGGTCGATAGGTATGTTAGGTAGATCACTAAAGAGGGATTGTGGTGCTTTTAGATGGACTACATTGAACATGTTGACACTCAAATGCGCTCTGAGGCTTTTTACTCGGTCATATTTTCATAAGTCGAGTGCACCTTACACTGTGTCACCTTCGGATGTGACCTTATTTTAAAATGGCCCTATTTTTATCTGTTATGCGCACGTACCCTAATGCCAAGGTAAAGTTTTGGTCGGTCTATTTCACCAAGCCATATAGTAGGGTTATAAATGAGAATCTCATTCTAGAAGGTTGGGGAAGAAGGTTTGAAGATGTTTTTTCTATAGTTTGGAGGGTGCTGAATCAGAATTTATGTGTCCAACCTCTGGGAAATGTGGGGCATTTTGTAAAATAAGGCGATAAATTAGTACAGGAGTAAATTTGAAATTAATTCCAAATGTGTTTCAATATGCACCAATGTATTTGTCTCATAAGGATTAAAAAAGGTATAGTTTGTCTATGTTCTGACCTTTAGTTAAACATGTACAGCCCTATTAAGGTTCAAGGTCATCCTGGAGGTAAACCTTACCCAGTGCTCCGATTTTGTTGAAACTTGGCATTTGGTTTCGTAATTAGTGGCAAAATGTGTCAAGGGTCTACAGTCTATAGAGGTCACCAAAACTTTACCTGAAATTGTATACAGAGCTGTCACTTAAATAATTAAAATGCATTTTCTGCTTCAGTATGAGCAATAATTTGAAACCAGTTTCAACAAAATCTGAGCATTGGATATTTTTTTGCCCCAGGATGACCTTGAACCTTATCAGGGCTGTAGCTGTGTAACTAAAGGTCCGAACCTATACAAACTATACTTTTTTAATCCTTATAATCCGACAAATACATTGATGTACATGTAAACACAATTGATTTCAAATTTACCCCATACTAATTTTACCCCCTTATTTTAAAAAAGTCCCCACATTTCCCAGAGGTGGACCCAAAAATTATCATTCAGTACCCTTCAAACTATAGAAAAATATCTTAAAACCTTCTTCCCCAAACTTTTATACCCTATACTGGAAATGCATAACACAATCATAACTTGCAACCAATTACTTCACAATTATAAATTGTAAAAATGGTCTAATCTTGTTGAAAAGTATACCAATTTGTTTATCTGTTCTTAAAGATTCCATATAGTTTGTACCATGTACGACATATGGGTTTTGGAGTTATGGGGTCAAAGCCCCCAAAAATCAATTTCAGATAGTGCAAGTTAAAAAAGTTGCTCAGACTTTGGTAAAATGTTAAGCAAACTGTTCATTTATATATGACAATGGAAATATGAGTAATGTTTATCATCTGCTATGTTTAAAGCAATAATAACACATTTTGTGAAGAGCGCCCCCAATTGTTCAAAAAATTTGAGATTTTTACACGGTTACATTTGTAACTGGCTAGTAAACTATACCTGTGAATGGTTAAGCTCGAAAATGTCTATGTGTCGCAAACGAAGGAATTTTGTTAGTTAGAATAATTAATATCGGAGATCTCCGATAATAATTCCAAAACGGCTGCCTGAAACGGCCCTGCAAATATGCCAAATACCGGGAATAGTGCCATGTACGTATCTACGCTCATCCATTAGTTGTTTTATTGGTTCAGGCAAGTCAAGTTAGAGGTTATTTTCTTGAGGTGGCACTATTTCTTCATGGACGGATATAAACTTAACATTTCCAGCTCTGCCGTTAAGTACAATCTTGGATCCCAATTCTAATTAAACAATCGCTTATTTTATGATAAATACGCATTTTTGAGCATTCTCGTTCGCAGGTATAATTTCCTAGACAATTACCAATATAACTGTGCAAAATATCAAATTTTTAAAATTGGGGGCGCTCTTAAAAAAATGTGCTGGTAATTGCTTTAATTATCATGATATTTGGCCAAATAGGTCTATGTAATAGGTCAGAAGACTATGTAATCCAGTTATAATGCAAGGTTTTTTTACCTAAATAATTTGCAACATACATTTCTATTTATTTATTTATTTATTTATTTATTTAATCTTTCTTTACCCAGGGTAACTTCTTCAGTATCTAGTACTGAGCTCCAAGAAGGCCCTGCACAAACATTTACAATACATGTACATTTAAAATAATAAAAACAAATTAGCATATTATAAAACTATTATAAAACTATGTATAAACAGACAGCATAGATGTGTAGGTTATTACAACTCTCACAACCCACTCGTATGCTTACACCCACGCTTTGTTCACTTAATGAGCACATGCGTGCATGCACAAACACACACACACACACACACACATGACACACACACACACACATGTAAGCACATACCAACACACCTGCACATACACCACAGACACACAAGCAAATTCACATACATGTACATGTACAATACAATGTACTTGCAATGTAAAGCTGCATTTCTCATAAAATACATGTAAAATGAATTGACAAGCATGAAGTGTATAATTTAACTTAAAGAATGGCATTTTTAAACATGTTTAAATTCATGCATTCATAATTCTGCCGGACATGATTTTCAAGTTTTTTCCAAGCCTAAGCTCTCTATAATAGAGGAACCCCCCCCCCCCCACCCACCCACTTACCTTGAGTATTGTTCCAAAGAGGGACAACAAGGGGTTTGGAACTTGCTACGAGTGCATTTATTATGCATATGCTCAACAAAAAACTTGGAACTCAAATAAAGTGGGGCAGAACCATTGAGACATTTAAAGACAAGAATAACAAGATGTTTTCCAACCTTTATCAAGTTACACCAATTTAGGGAATGCATTAGGTCAGCAAGAGGAGTTCTGATATCAGCACTAAGCAATATTCTGCAAGTCTATTATGGTTCTGAAGAGAATTAGAGAAAATTAGGCATACAATTTGACCATACAGCACTAAAATAATCAAAGTGTGGAATTAACAAGTGCATCGAAAGATATTCAGGCTTTTTGGGGAGATTAATACTTAACTCTAAGAATAATGCCAATGCATTTTGGAAACCTATTTGATATAATAAGTTACAATGATCATTCCAACTTAATTGTTGGTCAAAAACAACACCCAAAATACTTAAATGAATTGACCTTATCTGTAACAGGATCTGCATATGAAAGAGAGATTATCACAAATTTGCTCAAATATGATTTTGACCCAAAAATCATTAATTAGTTTTTTATTAATATGAGAGTAAGATTGTTTTCATGGAACCATTTCCCAAATCTCTCATATTTGTGTTTAAATACGCTGAAGAATAAGTGGGTCTGATGAAGTGCAAAAAGCTGTGGTATCATCTGCTACATATACACACATGTACAGGATACATTATTGGGTAATGGGTGACGGATAGTATGAAACAACAAAGACCCTAAAATTGACCCTTGAGGAATGCCTATATTGATGCACTTTAAAATCGACAAAGAGAATTAATTAACCTTTGTGCCCTGTTAACTTTTAAATAGCGATACAACACCAATTCAATGTGTGATTTATTATACCATAGTCATAAACTTAAGAGAAATTGTTGGATTAACAGTGTTCAAAGGCTTTACTTAAATCTAGAAAAATAGCAGCAGGGCTTACCTTCATTAATGTTTTGGAGAATTAATTTGACAAATCAAGAAGAGTTAGAAATGTTGAATGGTACGTCTAAAAAACAGGACTGAGATGGATTTAAAATCTTACACATAGTTAAATACTTATACAGCTGATCTGTACAGCTCTTTCACTTATCTTGCGATTATATTTTTAAAACAGAGATTGGCCGATATACCAACATCAGATTTACAACCATCCTTTAAAAATAGGGGTTAACTTTGGCAAGTTTCCACTTTGAAGGGAATGTGGAAGTAAGTAAAGACAAATTACAGATATAAGCAAGTGAGTGACAAATTATTGAGCGCACGTTTTTTAAGTAAATTAACATTGAAATTATCAAGTCCAGTGATTTGTTGGTAGGAAAATTACAAATTTTATGTTGCCTACTTTATAAGTTTGTAACAGATAATCTGTCAAAAGTCTAGAAAAATCAACAATGGGGAACATGTAAAAAATAGGGGATCAATTTTGTACAAGTGTCAATCGAAAAACTGGTCTAATTGTTGTTGAAACCTACACCGACTTATTCATCTGGTCATAAGGATTAAGAAAGGTTATAGACCGTAATTCAATAGCAGCCATGTTGGGGGACAAGAGAGACGCATTCCGTATGTACAATACATTCACCTGTCAATCATCACTGTGCAATCGCTAAAACATGGATCGATTGACAACCTAATGGATTGTTTTCCTGGAATGTATGCATCTTGTCACCAAAACATGTCGGATGGCTGACGTCATTTTGAATACGGTCTATAAGTGCAATATCTACGGTAAGGTTATAGGCTCCATAACGGATTCAAGGTCATCCTAAGGAAATTTCTTTCAGAGTGTCCGAAGTTGACAAAAAGTAGTCTCAAATTGTTTGTCGCTGGTCATATCTTAACAACATTTAAAATGCATGTTCTCTTGCAATTGAAGTTTTAGTATGTAAATTAGAGTGTAAAGCATTAATTACCATAGATTATGTGGACCAGTGTAGTGTTACATTTATAATCTACAAACCAAGTTAATGGTTTAAAATTACAAGTACTTTATTCCCTTCTCCTTTGGGACATATGAAGCAATTGGTTGCCATTTTGAAAAGAATCGGAGCATTCTGATAATATGTTACCCCGGAAACTGTGAATCGTTATTGCCCATACATAGTAAAACTATAACTCTCAGATAGGGGCCAACTACAACTTTTTTAATCCTTAGGAAATGGCTAAATGTTGGTATCGATTCAGTACAATATACAACTTCACATTTCCCTGTACAAACCTTGCCTCCCCGCAAATACATGTCCCGCTCTTATACTTCTATGCTATTGATTCTATGTGATTTATATTCTTTAATCATTTATAAGTATAAACAACACCAACATTGTTTTTGTTGCCGATTACTTTTAGGTCAAACCTTTCTTTTATCTAAATTTGCATTGCACTATGAATAATGAATGGACTAACGGTCTTCTTTATCCCATGCAGGGAACACAGAACATGTGATCTAGCCAAAATTATTCCTCATCTTAATCGCTTTGTCAGTCATGACTAATTTGATTATTTCTTTACCAATCCTTATAACAGACAAACATCGTTACGGACTTTCGGCCAGATGGAGCAGTACTTACCCTTATGCAGCCTTTTGTTGACTCTCACATAAAAAACAAGAATCTGAGACGCTTTTCTATAAGCCCCCCAAAATATCGCGGTCGGGGACCGCGAGTGTTGTCTAACGTCGCGGTTTGTGAATGATGGCCTCATATGAATTTGACATTGACATGTTGACCTTTGACCTCAAAAACAATGAGGGTTTGCGTTGTGTAATATCCATAAACCAAGTTGGTTCAAATTTTAACTTCAAAATTGTCAATTCTTAAAACTTTGACTTGGTATGTGACACTTTGACCTCATAACTAATGAGGGATCTCGCATTGCCACCTATGACTCAAGTTTGCTTTAAAGGACACTGGCACATTTGAAAAAAATAGTGCCGCCCCTAAAGATTGTTCAAAATCGATATTGTTGCTGATTGTAAGGCTTTTATATAAAAAAAGCCCTCACCCGAAATGATTAAGACCCAAACAGGATTATGGGTTAAACAGAACGATTTATAATTTAGCGTCGCCCGCGACCCGCTGTTAAATTCAGCAGACGACGAAATGGCGTTTAACACAAGAAACGCACGCCGTATGGATGTTTCCCACGCTAGCACATGTTTGATCGGTCTATAAACCTTTGTGCGTTTTAATATCAGTGAGTACGAGTCAAAAATATTCATGTATATACACATTTGTTGATAAAGTTATGGAAAACTTAAAGTTGGCACTACAAATACTGGAGGTCTTTATCCCTCATATCAAGTTCCCTATCTGTTTTGGGGTATGTTTATTTTTATGTGTAAAATATCTCTCTTGTTCTTCCAATGGCCTAGACTATCATTTGAGAGCAAATTGAAGAAAGAAATTTCATATTTATTGTGAATGAAAAATTTGCCAGTGGCCGCTTTAAATCCATGAAGTATGCGGATATTACAGGCAAGGTAACCCTTATCTCACACCAACAACAGACTACAACAACGACAACAAGAGGAATCTCAACCTACTACAACAAAACAGCAGTGGAACAAAGTGCTTCCCTGTGGTCTTCTGCCTAATAGGCTACAGGGCGACATAATGTCAGGGCTTATCATGAAAATTGCACACAATTAGTGCCAACAATCCGCATGTGCTACAAGAGAAAATATTATAGCAGTACACAGCTGAAAGAAAAGGGCTGTTAAAAATAATTAGTTGGTTACTCATTGAGCTATCTATGTAGGATATCTCTCAGATAGGGGCAAACTACAACTTTTTTTTAATCCTTAGGACATGGCTAAAATGTTGGCTATAGATTTCAGTACAATTATATACCAACTTTATGTCCCCTGTACAAAACCTTGCCTCCCCGCAAATACATGATCCCGTACTTATACTTCTATGCTATTGATTCTATGTGATTTATATTCTTTAATCATTTATAAGTATAAACAACACCAACATTGTTTTTGTTGCCGATTACTTTTAGGTCAAACCTTTCTTTTATCTAAATTTGCATTGCACTATGAATAATGAATGGACTAACGGTCTTCTTTATCCCATGCAGGGAACACAGAACATGTGATCTAGCCAAAATTATTCCTCATCTTAATCGCTTTGTCAGTCATGACTAATTTGATTATTTCTTTACCAATCCTTATAACAGACAAACATCGTTACGGACTTTCGGCCAGATGGAGCAGTACTTACCCTTATGCAGCCTTTTGTTGACTCTCACATAAAAAACAAGAATCTGAGACGCTTTTCTATAAGCCCCCCAAAATATCGCGGTCGGGGACCGCGAGTGTTGTCTAACGTCGCGGTTTGTGAATGATGGCCTCATATGAATTTGACATTGACATGTTGACCTTTGACCTCAAAAACAATGAGGGTTTGCGTTGTGTAATATCCATAAACCAAGTTGGTTCAAATTTTAACTTCAAAATTGTCAATTCTTAAAACTTTGACTTGGTATGTGACACTTTGACCTCATAACTAATGAGGGATCTCGCATTGCCACCTATGACTCAAGTTTGCTTTAAAGGACACTGGCACATTTGAAAAAAATAGTGCCGCCCCTAAAGATTGTTCAAAATCGATATTGTTGCTGATTGTAAGGCTTTTATATAAAAAAAGCCCTCACCCGAAATGATTAAGACCCAAACAGGATTATGGGTTAAACAGAACGATTTTATAATTTAGCGTCGCCCGCGACCCGCTGTTAAATTCAGCAGACGACGAAATGGCGTTTAACACAAGAAACGCACGCCGTATGGATGTTTCCCACGCTAGCACATGTTTGATCGGTCTATAACCTTTGTGCGTTTTAATATCCGTGAGTACGAGTCAAAAATATTCATGTAATATACACATTTGATTGATTCAAAGTTATGGAAAACTTAAAAGTTGGCCTACAATTACCTTGATGTCTTCCTTGTATCCTCATATCAATGTCCCTATCTTGTTTTGGGGTAGTTTCTTTTTTTATGTGTAAAATATCTCGCAGTTCTTCCAATGGCCTAGAACTATCATTTGAGAGCAATTGAAGAAATTTCATATTTTGTGAAAATGTGCCAGTGCCGCTTTAAATCCAATGAAGTATGCGGATATTACAGGCAAATGTTAACCCTTTCCAAAAAAAGAAAACTCACACCACAACAGACTACATCCACAACAGACCACAAGAGCTATCAACATACTACACAACAACATGGACAGTCTCCCTATGTGTCCTTCTGCCTTAAAGCAGGCGACATAACTTTCAGGATTTTCATGAATGCACAATTCCTTGCAACCAATCCGCTGTGCTACAGAAAACTATCTAGCAGGTACACATGCTGAAAGCAAGCTTTTAAAAATAATTTAGTAATGGTTCGCATGAAGCTCTATGTAGACATCTCACTCACACACACACTTATAGGAAATCGTAAGATGGAAAAGACTAATGGAATTCGAGTAAAACGTTTTGGGGGTAATGGGCATGTTTGATTGCTTTTCTCGTCTGTATGTATCAATAGGGGAAAAGCATTAGAGGGAATTAATATTATTATGCAACACATTCTAAAATTATGTCCATTCCAGACTGCGAATTGTTTTGTGCAAATACACGGTGAGAAATATATTGAGTATCTAATCTATATGAAATTACATATATGAACACAATATTTGGCCGTGCCTCAAGATCTCTCGTTGCACCTTTAATACGAACACACAAATGAGTCATACACAAAGGACAGGAATAAAATCTAGACTAACGCTGGATTCAAGAAGAGTATTGATTTTTGAAGCATGCGATATCCGAACGTAGAAGGAAAACTATCCAACAGTACAGAAACACTCGTTTTATTTTTTTTCGACCTGACAGCTTTTTATTGAACAGCCTGACGCTGCTTTCTGCTGATGTATGTGTCACTTCAACCCCAAAGTTGTCAAATTATCTTATCAGTAACCCATTAGCGAATATAGCTGTAATTCATTGCGTAGTCCTATGGCCGATTTAATCTCCGTGTAATGTCTGTCACAAACAGATAGAGCTACAGCTGCGTGTCACGAGTTACACTGCTTGCGTACTGGAACTAATTTAAAGTATCCATACTGAACCACAGGTTTGCCCGTGGATTTTGTTTCATATATTTTTACTTACAAAGGCCACTATTCGATTTCCCCTTGCATATTTTATTCTAATAACTTGACTTCCTAAATATTATCTAATCACAACAAAAGATGACAACCTAAAATTATCAGTGGGAAAACCGATCATCTACACTATAACAATAAGAAGTAAATGGGGGAAAATTACCCTAGTATGTAGAGTAATATCCCAAGTCAAATTAGAGTAAGATCTACCAATACTTTGTAAGGTTCTCCATTTTGACTGCAAAGATGATCATTTCTTACTCCTTATTTTTTTTAAGTGGTAGCGGTTTGAAACTGAAGATCTTACAATTGTTATGGAGTGTGATTCACCATGGAATAACCCAATGGTGTGATTTTTAGTAAAGGACATATAATTAAATAGATAAGAAGATCAAAATTTGCAAGACGTATCCCTTTTTCGGAATTCAAATATGCGACATAACCAATTCTCGATTAGTGGAACATCAATGATGTGCACTCTGATACGAACTTCGCACATAGCCCTAGAAGCATCGTGTGAAGTCGATCAATTTATTTGATCTGTACAAGATAGTTTACAATCCATTCACGGAAACCCGTACGCAACCTTATCAGTATATGTACTCTCTTTCAATATAGATCAACAGTATCTTGCTTTAACTCAAGTTAGTCCCTTAATGAAATAGAGGTAATTTGTGTTCATTTATTTTTTCACTGATATTATTTGACTGAAATATTTTGTCTATGAAGAATATCACCTCACTTCTGCGCGACTGTTTGGTGAAGATTGTACAAGCAAAGCCACTGGAGACAAAGAGGTGGCCTTAAAACTGGACCGCCACCTGACCGGTGGCTCATGCGGTTGCAAACGCGTATTGGCATTGTTTAGAACACCATTTTTTCAACTGAAAAGACCCGACCGGGACTGACGAGCAGCCTTTTGTAGAGTTTTGAAGCCACAGTTCTGTAATAGATTTACCGCTATGATATTTTTTCCCCGCTTCAATAGTCTTACCGAATAAAGCTCATGCACACTCGTGCACACTCATGCATGAACTAGTGTGGCATGACTTTATACACGAATCCGACGGGAAGCCTCGGAAGGACACCCTCTACGTCGCCGCCATTACTGGGGGGCATCTTGGCCACCAAACACCCAGTACAAACACGCCGCATATTGCCTTTTACGAGCTTACGAACGAAATAAGAATTTACAACCTACCTTTTTCGCATTTTTAACAATTTTCACCGTTTATTTTAATATGGATTTAAGGAAGGATGATGTCATGGACTGAATTCTAGGGCACGTGTCTTACTGCTTGTTTGTAAATTGAAGTGTATCTCGCCCCCTTTGCGTGACTGAGAAATGAACGCTTATGGTTAGAATACGTGTTAAAAATGGGTAATAACAGCCGCGTGAGAAAAATCATTTTTCCGTAAAATGCAAACATCCAGACAAAAATAAAGTAACAACCGAATGTTGATATATTCCGTTGTACGTGAAAAATTTGAATAGTTCCCAAAGTAAGACCGATCGTATTTGCTGAAAACCGTACACATCGTCCGATGCGGGTTGTTGTTTTTTAGAAAGGACGCTTATTGTTGGTTTTTACTGTACATGGAGTGGATGTACGTGACATGTGGAACTAAATTTAACCATTTTTTAAATGGGAATTTTTTGGTGAAAACAACAATCGTATTTAAACAAACTACATGAAAATAATAAAAATAAAATAAGTTCATTCCACTTCATTAGAACTTGGCAGATTCCGGTGTTTTTCCATTTGGGACCGATACATATGGTACGGCTGCAGACTGCACATTCTTCATGTGTCATTGGAGAGTGAATTTTACACGCAGTTCGTTTTCCATTTTTGTAACTTTTTATCGCTATTTGGCAGCCAAGAACTTTACATTTTTTTCTGAGCCGCCCTTATGATATAAAATGGAATAACAGTGAAATAGTGTAGATTTTTGCCGTCAGAACTGAATCAAATTATCGCTTCATTGTGGTAACACGTACAACTAAACGCGTGTATTTATGCACAAGATGCCCCCAGTCATGGCGGCTGGTGAGTGCGCCGCCCACGGCGTAGGGGCGAGAATAGTCGCCCGTCGGATTCGTGTATAGACCGTATTCCATATGACGTCAGCCACCAGACATGTTGCTGGACAAGATGCATACATACATTCCAGGACTACAATACATTAGCTTTCACTAACATGGCTGGCTATTGAATCGGTCTATTCCGTAAGACTACCTGAAGCGGTAAAAATATCAGGGCGCTAAAGCTATTACAGAACCCGCTCCTAAGCGTAAACATGGGAAATGTTTCGATTGAAGTATCAATCCTCATTATAGCATCTGTCTTGCTAAAAAATATTTTGATAGCATTTTATGGGGCGCTTGAACAGGTGGTCAGTAATGTAACTTAGCTAGAACTCTCTTCCAGAGCAATCCAAGCATGAAGGGAATACAAAAGAATCACCTGCAGAAATATCTGAAATGTTTTGGTGAACCAGGTGCACGTATTGTATTCTTTACATGCTTGGATGATCTGAAGGGCAAACAAAAGTCCAATCAACATGATTTACCTTCCTTGAAAGGATCCTAGGCCGTTGCCATTAGTATTTGCGTATTGTTTTGCACAATCTTGGGAAAGTTAATTATCCAGCCAACATTTTAAGAAAAAAAATGTCATCTTCATCTATCTTATATATGCCCTAATGTGCTAATTACGACTCCAGAAAATAACATTATTTTTTTTTCTAGAATCAATATAAAATGAGATACCATTTGAGAGAAAGCATAAGTGTAAATTAGTCTGTCCTGGTATTTCAAAAATATTATGAATCGCTACTTTTTACAAAACTTAATGATAATGACATGTCGAAAATAAAGGTTTAAAGTGGATATTTTCAAGCTTATAAACAGGATAACTTGAAGAACGTATCGAAATTACTATATCTCCCAATTTTGAGTTGCTCGCATGGTGCGATTTGAGCAAACATTTTGTATCACACTCACAGTGCTCCACTGGGTTACAATTTCTCTGTGTTTAAGGACAAGGCAAATAGGAAAACTTTGCATTTTAAACCTTTACAAAAATACAACTTAATCGGAAATTTGCACTTGCATTCCCGTATAAGCTTACTTGTATGTTCTACATTTTGGTGTACAAAATGTTATTTAAAAATAATTTAAGGAAACCAAAATGTAAACTCAGTTATTTTTTCTCTCGCATAATTGCAAAATTTGAAAGCATTCGCTTTGAAAACGCGCGCTTCATCATCGTCAACAGCATTGAAATTTATGAATGCAAAGGGAGGGGCTTGTGGATGTATGATAGTCGAGGCAGGGCAGCCCACATAAACATCCACCAGTTATTCTGTGTATGATTTCAGAAAGTTGAATTTACAAGGTATCGTTATTTTATGAGTGGGATAAAACGACATTGAACAATACCCATGGAGTTAAGAACACCTGAGCTTGTTATGAGCATGTTATGAACAAAAACTTTAGGTATTGTAGCCGATAACCTCGATCTACTCATTTACTCAGACATCCAAATCAAATGCTTAATTGCTGCATTGGAGTTTTACTCGATCAAATATGATGTACAATAAATGTTGATATCGTCATTTTGGTTTTGTTAATATTTATGCAGGGTGGGCCAGAAAAATTTCCCCATTTTTAATTTGACGTAACTGCTGTTGTATTAAGTAAATTATTGGTTCAAAAGAAAGGTCAAAACTTAGAAAAATTTGTTCCATAGCATGTTCGTTACAGTTTTCAGAAATGATTGTTATTTTTCACTATTTCGTTGTTTCACTACGCAGTTATTATTATACCACAATTGTCATGCAGTATTATGCCTCTTGTTCTGATTTAAAGTGATTTTCCAAGTTCTTATAAAATTTTCTCCCGTTACCGTTGGTGTTTTTTCTATACGGATTATGTTTCAAAACACGACAAGTAACAAAATAGGCTAGAACAGACAGTTGCAGCACTTCTACGCGTTGTTGTTTGGACCAATGTGGACCAATGTTTTCGTTGTAGTGAAATAGTGAAATCTCACTTTTTATTCAGTAGTATGGAACACAATTTTGCAAATTGAAATCTTTCTTTTGAATCTTTCTTTATACTTCCAATCCAAATTAATCGTGTCGTGCCAAAATATAAATATATTATGTCGGAAATGATTAAATTACATGTATATATATTTGAAACAGAATGTCAAATCTATTATCAGGGATTTAAACATTTGATTATCGTTTGGTTGTAGTTATATTTACGTTAGACGTTTAAGTACTTTGGAAACAAAAAAAGTAATGTAAACATGGGGCGCAGGAAGTGCGTATTGAATAAGCTGTTTTGTTTTTTATTGTTGGAGCGCACTTGTTTTGTAGTATGAAATGACCCAATTAACATCCAAACATGCGGATGTTTGTGTTGTTTGAAAGCATAAAAATGAAATGATTGTTTCAAAAATGAAATTGCTGGGTAATAAACATTAATTGATAACATCCAGATTTCATAACATCAACGCATAGTGGACAGTTGTCTGCCAAATCAACTACTAACGCTCTTTTAGATTCTAATGGAATTATCTACCCTTTAAAAGTTGAAACTGGTTAATAATTATTAATTTAATGGGCTAAATGTAAGAGAGGGGAAAGTTACTCTTCAAGTATTGCCTGATGGTTCCAGTAGAGTGAAATTTCTAACTCTTCCAAACGTTAATTTTTATCTACGAAGAGCGCAATTTACTCTAAAACGAGGAGGGAACTGTCACCCGATTGGAGTGCAACTTCACTACATTTGAGAGTCAAAAGTTGAAATCATGATAACTTTCACAAGAGCATTTCCGATTTGCTAATTATATCATAATCATTTGAAATAAAACTGTCAAATGCTTAAACTCTAGCCACTTCAGCCCTGCTCTATAGTGCTAAAACGTTGATGTTTGCCACATTGGCAGGTAATACCCATAAGGTTAATAGAATTCATAAACATCTGAAAGAATGTTATAGAAAAATGTTTATGTCTGGTCTCCAAAATGCTAAAAACCAAACACATCAAACAAAACAAGCAAACAAAAAAGAACTCAATGGTAAATGGTAAATGTTTTAAAGATGTGTTAATGAAATGTTTGTAACATTTAAAAAACATTCGTGGCAAATATTTTTGTGTTTGTTTGGGTTGGTTGTCATAATTCAAAGCCGTGCTCCGAGATTACAAAACAAGAATTTTGATAATACCTTTCGTTAAAATGGACGGTTCTACATGATTACTGTTACATCATTGTCCCTGTAAAATAATTCAAAGCCGCCTCCTAGGTAATCTAGGTGTCGCTAATTGTGGACACCGACTTGAATATCCCATGTTTGTCGATGACAAATTTCAAAGCTCTAAAACATCTCCCGGCAGCTAATTTTAGGCATCTCTTGCGCATACGTTTTCGTACATAGTCATAGCAACAAATTATGATTATACTCAAAAGTAGCTATGTTAAGCCTTCGAACAACAAGCTCCGGTAAATTTTGGTTAACGACACAATTAATTAAACTGTACATTTGATTATAGACTGATTTACAAATGTGATTATCAGCCTATTAAAAATATAACATTTTGTGTTTAAAAGGAATGTATGGTGAAAATACACGAAAGAGTTATAGTACACAATAAATATTTGGTTTGTTAATAGAACAGCATTGTACCCTTTAATTTATTTAACGAATTGTTTCCATTACCCTTAAAAAACACCATTTTGCTATTTTGTATCTGCTATTATGTTTTTGTTTTTCAGGCGAATGTACCAACCTTATCAATGGTGCCAAAAGGTTACGTGACAGGTCTCACTTCACTGCAGCGATATGGAAGTATGTAAAACACTAGTTGCAGGTTTGAAGTGCTTCCTGCTTCATCTATCAATTGAAACCGAAAATAGCGGTAAGCATGGTGGAAGCTCCTCCGTGGCATTTCGGTACTGTGCCTCTGGCTAGTACATCACACTTTCAAGATCACGCCAATTTGTTATCCCAGGCATCAGCCTGACGTCTGCCGCCGAGGATACTCTAATATACACTATAGTCACATTTACATTTGTCGCCTCACTGAGTAGATTTTGACCCACGAAAATGGTGTGCAATTTGGTTAGAAAAATTCAAAACTGGTCTAGCAAGCTACAACACATTATTAGAGCAGACTCATAATTCGTAAGCAGAGCTGGAACTGTAAACTTTGCCTGCGCAAGGACCGACCTATGCATCTATGTATATATATAATTTTTGCATCGTACACGCAATAATTGGTGAACATATCAATTATCTCAACGGTGAGTTTACCTGCCTTTTGTTGTTTTGTGTTATGACGATGGATGAGCTATGAATTATTCCTTGTTTTATAACGCAGCAAGCACGATGTGTGTTTCACGTGTATTGAAAGCATTGTGTGCTGTTTTGAATCTTGTACTTCATATTTTATCCGTGGAGGCACGTTTGCCGTTTGTTGAGGTTTGTAGTCAGCGTTGTAAATGCGATGAAATTCTCCTTCGAGTTAACTGCACCCGTGCTGGCTTTAATGTTATGCCCGAGATTCGTGTCAATACCAGAGCATTGATTCTTGATCGTAATACGTTCAATGTCATCGAGAAGACATTCTTCGAGAAGATGACCAATCTCAGGTACCTCTCCTTGGCATGGAATCAAATTGACGACATCCAAGATGGCAGCTTCAGATCACAGAGAAAGGTAATGAAAATGGATCTCAGGGGTAATCATCTCGGAGAAGTACCGTTGGCGCTGAAACATGTGAAGGCATTGCTGGATCTTGATTTAAGTTGGAATCAAATTGGCGTTCTCACTAACATTGCCACTACACCTACGACTCAAGAACCGTGGTCAAATTTGACAAATATGCAAAGACTACTTTTGGATCATAATTCACTTACACTTCTACCAGTGGTGGTGTTTTCCAAATTAATTAACCTTGTGTATCTTTCCGTCAGTGACAACCACTTGTTGGCAATACCAGATGGAGCTTTAGTTAACCTTAATCACCTTGAATACTTAAGTTTATCGTTCAATAACATTACCTCTGTCTCTGGCTTTGTACTACTTCCATTCAATCATACGAGTGGATCTGGAAAGGAATCTTCCATTTTTGATGAAGGGTCTGACTTCTCCACATCTCCCACAATAGAATTTGATTACGTAGCCGATAATAACGCAAACGGTATCACCACCTCAAGTTTTAAAGGACTTTATGGATTAACAATGTTGGATTTGCGATGGAATCAAATGCAGGAGCTTTTGAATGGTGTCTTCAGCGACTTGTCGAATTTGGAAACTTTGCACATGGAAAACAATGTTTTGAAATACATCCAAGAAGAAGCATTCGATTCTTTGTTAAAACTTAATAAGCTTTACTTACAGCAGAACTCGTTGACTCATCTACCGAAAAATATGTTTGAACCGCTAAGGAGTTTGGCTGTTCTAAACTTAGACAACAACCACATATCTGACTTACAGCCGCTTATTACTAACGTGCAGATGTTTAACTTGTGGTATCTTTCACTTAGCGGCAATGATCTCTCCATCGTTCCATCCCCTGGATTTACTACGTTGCCAGCTCTTGAAGAAATACATATCAATGCAAACGAATTGCGAATGGTACCCGAAATAAAAGGCCTAACTCATTTAAGAATTATTGATCTAAGATTTAATAAGATACAAGAAATAATACCAATAGACGCATTTTATGAAACACACCTTGAAATAATTTATCTCCAAGAGAACGCACTTGAAACAGTTCATCTTGAAAGTTTTGTTGGTTTAGAATATTTAACTACTGTCAAGTTAAGCGGTTCCAGATATGTGTGCGATTGTCGTCTTCAATGGGTATACGAGGAATACAAATGGATGTACGATTTTGAAAGCGATAACATATTAGAAATGGTATGTCAGAAACCGAGATTGTATAAAGGTTTACCTATAAACGATGTTTTCTTTTCCCAAGAGAATTTTAAACTAAGATGTACTGAATATGCAGAATCGCATATTATTACAATCCTACTAACATCCTGGAGTGCCATCGTAGGATTCTTCGTGATGATCTTCTGGATTCATACTTTCTTTGAGTTCAAAAAGAAATTTGGAGTGAGACGGCCCAAGAAAAGATATATGGCTTTGTATTTTGCGGACAAAACAAGGTCTACACTATTGGCGGAAGAAGGTGGACAGATGACTTTTCGAACGTTTGATTCCGATTCAGAAGGGATTGACATTGTTGATGAAGAAACCACCGTTTAATTAACATTCGCAAAATCGCATGTCCCAAATTATGACCTTGATATTGCAAGCCCAGGCCAATTGAACTTTGAACAATATGAACAATATTACAAGCAGTGACTGCTACACACCAGACTAGAGTAGTTGTTATTAGGTTTAATCATCCAAGCACATCCGAGGGGTTGAACATTCATAAGCTCAAGGAAGTTTTTTTGGAAACACATTTGGTTTTTGGAATAACGTACCTCTAATTCGTAAAAATACACTGCGTCTCTCTCTATGTGTTCAAATTCATGATTGTAAAGGTTTCAGACTTCACTTTGATTTTTGCGTGATAATCTATTTACAGAATTACAAGATACATCTAATTTTTTGTACAATAGGATATTCTTGAAATAATAATTAAATATATAAAATAACACGTTCTTACAATCTTCATTCTAACAGAACTATTAGATTACAATAAACGCGAAGAAACTTGTAATGTAACATCTACTAAAGTAATTGCCAGATAAATTTATATTCAGCTAGTGATAATTAGATTAAGTAAAAGAGGAAGAACTTCGCACGATGCAATTATTTTTCATCCTTTATTAATATGAATATGGTAACTTCACCAGCCCATAGTTGAAACAAATCCCTCATTAAGAGTTTATGACTGCTACATATGTGTTCATTTTCCTTAAAGAACCTAGGTCAACTGCCTGGGTATTTCAAAGGCAGGTTGCATGTTATCACTATGAGTTACAATATGCTCATCCACCAAGGACACAGTTCATTGGTTTGTACTTGTACATACATTGACATGAATTGACCTTGTGTGATCTGGGTATCATATATCATACCCAAAAACCAGAGGGTGTATTTTTCTAAATACATTAGTGAATGAAAGCTACTGAACTGTGCCAAGGGAATTGATGTTTTACTAGCTCATAGTGTATCTGACCGGTGTGGCAGGAGATATAGTCCTCCGGACTCAAAGTGAACAATAGGGTACTCGATTCAATGAACTCTTCACACAATATTATAAACTAGCTCAATTTTTGAGCCCCTTTCTTATGGTCCCCTGACCACACCCACCACCATGTGCCCGGCAGACTTCCATTTTCTTATATGGGCAAGTACAAGAACAATTGCTATATACATAGAAATTGGTTTCCTTTCCACCTAGGCTGACCCCTCTGGGCACCTGCTCTATTAGTTTCACGTTTTAGTCCGTTGTGGTCTATGGAGTCCGGACTATGGCTCCAGAGGGACTATATCTCCATTTACACCTGCAAAACTTTGTGATAATCAATCCCTCAATTAACAGTTAAAACCTTTTTCTTTCGTTTGAGCGTCGGTGAAGTACAATTACATTAAAGGTGCACGACCGATTTTGGGCATCCAATATGTTTTGTCAATGTAGTGATTCATTATAGATAACACCGTCAATTGTTACCTTGTATTTGGCTACAGAAATGCCTTGAAAGTGAACAAAGAGCGATTTTGATTTCTTTAATTTCAATATAGAACATGGCTGAATTGAGTATTTACTCCTAGGGTAAATTAGCAATTGCACAATGTTGGCACATTTTTTTTTAATAGAAAGCGTTACATTAGTGCAGAAATAAGAATTTTCACGGTTTTAAGGGACATCTGTTATATGAAATCTTTCGTTGCACTTTGCATCTTTTAACATGTTTGTACTAAAGATCAGTTTCAAGCATTTTGTAAATTAAATTGAAACAAAATAGTTGAAAAACCTAATGAAAAGCTAATACTGGAACGCAGAGGAAAACATTGCCACTGATCTAATGGGTCTGAAAGGAACAATTGAGTGTTAGTTGTCGAATTTGGCAAGGTTGTTCAGGTAAATATTGACTGCATTGGCAACGTACTTTCTGTTTTTCCTGCCTTGGAAATACATGAATATTTTTTGCTATCCAGGCAGTCGATCCGGATTGGTAAAAACGTAATATTTTATTAATTATTATTGTTTTAACAATGTTAAATGTCAGATCTCGGCGAATTTCTTGAAAATATTTTGAGTAAATCATTTTCTTCCATGTTTTTAAGTCTAATGTTTGCTTAAAATGTTTATATAATCTATTTGACACGGAATAAACCGTGACCTTGTAGAAGAGGCTATTTGGATACAATGCTGAAACAAATGATGCGTACAGCACTTAATGGAGAACACAATAGACAGGTGGGTGTAGGACACTCAGTCACACGGACACTGTATTTCAGGACACCGGTTCTATTGACTGGGTAGCATTGTGATTCCACCAGGTATTGGAATACGATGTGGGAATGTGTTTACCAAAGGTTAGGGCGATGGCTCGTATAATCTTCCACTCCAAATGATCATTTTTATTTTAAGGCACCACTTAAGGGAATATACAACGACCTTAATCTTCAACGTAAGATGACATTTGCGCCTGTAGTTCACACATATACCTGGTCACAGCCAAGCTGGCGTGCGTCATATTCGTAATCAACATCATTCTGATATGCTTCCAGTCGCTGCGAGGGATTGGGGTGCGCAAAACCGGATTTGACCCAAGATAAGGTGTTACGCATGCTCACGCGCAGAAATCGCTCGCTGCGACTGAAGTATATCATGGGCTTTCAGATGGCTTCCCAAATGACCTGCGATCATTTCGGGAGCCATCTCAAAAACGATTGGCTCATGTGTCTCTTTAGAGAATCTACAAGAGTTGAAAAGCGATTTCGGTCATGACTTGACCCACTTTCAAATGCGTTCACATCAAAGGATTAAATCGTGCAGAGTCATTATTGGTCACGTTTAGTTGTAACTAACTGTCCATGTGTGAACGTGCCCTAAGGCCCCCTTGGATAATATAGCGTCGTTAGAACAATGTCGAACTAAAACATAAGTTATTATTATTATTGATATCATGGTCAGTGGAGGTTAGTGATCAAATCGGGGTTTGCAAATTAAAGGAAAATCTCTCGCTTTAGAAGAGGGACGGTAAAAACTATGAAGATGTAAACAATTTTTTTACGCTTACCAACAACCTTACAGAACTCATATCTACTGGTAATTGTTTTGGTCCTGCATGTTCTCACGGAACAATTAATTTTTTTTCGATTAGCCTTGGGCATCATATAATACGGCTCAAAATCAGCTCATTTCTGTATTCTGTGAAAAAAAGCACGATGCTAACTCATTACATTCTATCATTCATCAAATGTTAATATTAGTTATGATGTTAAATCGATGTCATTGGTATCTTTCAATACATGTGAGATGGAATAGCGTACAAAGCTATATCGAATGACGTCATGAAATTCGTTCAATTATTCAAAATCTGTAAACAAGGAATATTCAGTGATTATTAGCTACAATAAGTGCACATTTTATTAAAGTGGCCAAGCAATCCGGGCTTGTATTTTTTAAAAAAAGGATTGCTTTTTGAAACTGAATGATAAGGTGTCAAACAATTCTTGTCTTGGCAACAATACTACTCGAAATATAATGTGTATAAAATAAAAATAAATGTGGAGAATAAACTGTCACACAAAAAACGTGAACATTTAAAAGTATATATTATAAAATATCACAATATGAGAAGCCTGTTTTTATGGATTAAAACTGCGTCAGTAAACAAACAAACAAACAAACCTATAATCAGGTCCGTCCAAAATTCGATATCAAGAAGTGTCGTTACAAATGCCTCCTACCACCTATGATACAATCTGTCCGATTGACTCATTATAAGACACAACATCAGATAGCCCTCTGAGAAACCAATCGAAAATATGGAACATAGTGCTTCCATACCTTAAAGTAGCTCTAATTTGCTCATTGCATGATATTACCTTCCAAGCAACCAATCAAAATAGTGCTTAGATACCGACAAATAGGCAGGTAGTGCTGAATATACTGTTCCTCCACCTGTTTAAGTTCCACTGGCGGTGTTGTCTACGGTGTAAACTGGCCTGCCTGTGAAGGCAAGTCATTGTAGGGTACCGAGAACGTCTTCTTGCCTATTCGTGCCGCCTATTCCTAATCGTTTGTTCAGAAATATTCGTGCGGCCTATTCCTAATCGTTTGTTCAGAAAGATCTTCTCTGCAAGTAAGGTGTTGTAACTCTCCTGTTCCGCAGGGCACTCAGGGTTTAGTGTGTTGCGGAGTGGTCTCTTTGGACGCCCACTTCTTCGTCTGCCTTTGAAATCACCTTTCGCACCAAATTTCAAAAGCACACTCTGGCTAACACCAAAGTTTGCTGTAACATGTTTCTGTCTGTGAGATACACCAGCTTCAAGTTGTCAAATTACCTTAGCCTCATCCACAATGGATAACATGAACATGATGATGCTCATAACCCGGGTGCTAGCAGACATTGTAACACATCTCAAGTACAAAAGGTCTGAGTGATTAAATATGTTCACACACTGACAGGGACCCCTGAAACGTGATTCTTACGTGCGGCAAGAGAGGGGCCAAGACAAATGGTTATACAATAACGTGGCATACCTTTCAACATGATTGAATCAATTTAAAAAAATGACCCCCCTGTACAAACTTTGTCTTGGCCCTTTTTCCTTAATGCACATTTGCGGCACTTAAAGCAATATTAGCACATTTTTTGAAGAGCGCCCCCAATTTTCAAAATTTGATATTTTTGCACAGTTACGTTGGTAATTGTCTAGGAAAACTATACCTGAGAACGAGAATGCTAAAAAATGCGTATTTATCACAAAATAAGCGATTTTATAATTAGAATTGGGATCCCAGATTGGACTTAACGGCAGAGCTGGAAATGCTACGTTTATGTCCGTCCATGATGAAATAGTACCACCTCGAGAAAATAACCTCTAACTTGATTTGCCTGAACCAATAAAACAACTAATGAATGAGCGTAGACACGTACATGGCGCTATTTCCCGGCTATTTCACATTGGAAGGCCGTTTCCAGCAGCCGTTGTATTATTATCGGGGATCCCCGATAATAATTATTCTAGTACAAATTTCCTTCGTTTGTGACACATAGACATTTTTCGAGCTTAACCATTCACAGGTATAGTTTACTAGACAGTTACCAATGCAATCGTGTAAAAATCTCCAAATTTTTGAAAATTGGGGGCGCTCTTCAGAAAAATGTGCTAATATTGCTTTAAAAATCACGTTTCAGGGGTCCCTGTCAGGCTGTCAACATACTTAATCACCCAAACCTTTTGTACTCGAGATGTGTGTCAAATGTCTGCTTGCTCCTGGACTATCAGGTAAGATATCAACATCAACTTTGATCACTTTGAAGAAGAGTCAAGAAGCAGCGAATCACTGTGCATTCATCCATGATCAATCACCTGTTAAAATGTTCTTATTCAATACAATTCAAAAGGCATAATCAATACGGTGTCCAAAGTGATAAGTTCAAATCAATACCACAGTGGATTGTGCTGTTGAGTCCAGATTTGGCATATTTCCTTCCTGAACCTACCACATTCTAAACTGCAATATCCCAGCCTTAAAAGGGCATATGATATACACTATAATACACCTCATTTCCAAATAACTCCAGAAATATATAGTTTTCAAATATTCCTTACTTTTTGCTGTGATTTTTAACTTTAATTCTTTATAGTAGGGTTACAAATGAGAATCCTATTCTCGAAGTATAGGGAAGAAGGTTTGAAGACTATTTTCTATAGTTTGAAGGGTGAGCGATCAGAATTTCTGGGTCCAACCTCTGGGAAATGTAGGAAAATTGTAAAATAAGGGGGTAAAATTAGTACAAGGGTAAATTTGAATTAAAAATGTTTGAGGATTAAAAAGGTATAGTTTGTCTAGGTTCCATCCTTTTGGTTACACGGCTACAGCCCTGCTAAGGTTCAAGGTCAGTTATCCAATGCTCAGATTTTGTTGAAAACTGATGTCAAAATATTGCTCTGGTCATACTGAATCAGAAAATGCATTTTAATTCTTTGAGTGACAGCTGTGCATACAATTTGAGGTAAATTTTTGGTGACACATTTAGACCGTGTAGACCCTTGTTACAGTTTGGCCACTAAATTACGCAACCGAATGCCAAACATTGTAAAATAAGCCAAGAAGAACACTTTGACACCAGTTTCAAAGATTTATCCCATGATGGCCTTGAACCTTAATAGGGCTGTACTTGTTTAACTAAAGGTTTTAACCTAGAAAACTTATCTTTTTAATCATTATAACGAGAAAAATGTATTTGATGTGTATTTAAACACAATTTGACTTAATTTCAAATTTACCCCTGTACTAATTTACCCCCTATTTTACACTGTTCCCACATTTCCCAGAGGTTGGACCCAAAAATTCTGATGCAGCGCGCTTAAAACTACAACAAAATCTTCTTCAAACCTTCTTCCCCATACTTCGAGAGTAGGATTCTCATTTATAACCCTACTATTAGGTATGCGTTTTTATGACACTATTAAAATTACATGTTATCTTCATATTCCCAAAGAGTAATGGACTTTGTCATTTGTATGTTAAGTAATAATTAAATGCAGACTTTAAAGAGACATGAGGAGATTTCCAGAAAGAAGCGCCCCCAATTTTTTTCGAACCCGGGTTTTTTGCATATTTAGAATGCTTTTAAATGTATTAGATCACACCTGAAGTGAATAAGCCGAATACGCCGTCTTTATGTAATAATATGATGATTTAGTACTTTCTGTCGTGCACGATAGAAAGTCAAAGCACGGTGTTCTATGGGGACAATTACGATAGTCGGGCAAGTTCAAAACAAGGTTTGCTGTTTTCTTTTGTACTTGTTTGTACAATAAACCTTCGGAACGTTCTTGGTAGGTGGTCTACAATTGATCCTGTGCAATTTGAGAGAAATTCGTATCCTAAAAAATCTCCTCCTGTCACTTTAAATCATGTACGATATAGTTCTCTTATAAATATATAAATTAAAGAGTAGGCAAAAGTGTAAATCAACTCGATTGTCTATGTATAAAGACCAAAAGTAGATAAATCACCAAACGTGTTATCGCCAAATATGCTTGTTGTAGCCTTTCTGCATATTTCATATCGGGGAAATAAAATTCTCCGTACCTTTAAAGCGACAAGAATGGGCGAAACAAAAAAAAAACAAACATGAAAAGTTTTGTATTTTTTGTTTCCAAAGTTTATAAAACATGGCATAAATTTTCTCCGTCATCGTTTTAGATTTTATAATTTACAAATTTACATAAAGGGGTGAAGTCCACTACAAAAAGGCTGACAACGTGTTTATTTGTATAGTTTACGCAGTTAATATAGCCATTTTCTCGGGAGATTCAAAGCGTTTTTAAAATTGTAACATATTTCGGAAAAACAAAGAATCGAGGTTGAATCCCATAAATTTTAAACTTTTTTCAGATACCCAAACAATGCACAATAAGATTTCACAAAAGAATGAATTCCACAACAAAGCGCTGACAACGTGTTTTAATAATAATGTCAGAAAAGCATATAAAAAGGAAAGATGAATTTGGCTGGTGTTGTCAGGTGATACCGAAGTTAAGATAAAGTACAATACAATGAAATTGTTTCAATGTGTAATGAATATTTATTCTCATCGCATTAATCATTTACCTAACATATTTAGAGTCATTGAAAATTATAAACATATTTTATTGCGAAGCTGGTGATTAAATTCCACGTCAACACCTCGTTGTAGGCTATCGACGTTTTTAAGTTGATATTTCTTTTTTAAATATGCGTTCTTTTATGACAAAATAAATATTATTTACATATACTCGGGTAATTTTAGTTGGTAATTTTGAGTCATAAAAGAGTAATGAAAATTCAACTACGGTGCATGTTAAGTAATAGTTGAACGCAGGCTTTAAATAATGTATGATATTATTCTCTTATAAATATATCACATAAAAATACAATCTGTTCCTTTAGATTTATACCATTTTTGATATTACCTGGCATGGCATCTTATATTGGAGTAATAATTGAAAATATAATAGGTGGAATGTTATTAGTTAAATATTTAAGAAATAAAGGGTGATGCAGTATCCTTTATGGGTGAATAATGTGTCCGAGGTCGGAAAAAAATAATAATGGACGAGGCGCAGCCGAGTCCATTATTTAATTTTTTCCGGCCGAGGATACATTATGAGCCCATAAATAATACTGCAAACCCTTTATTTCTATTCTATTACTGAAAACAGTGTGATATAATGAGAAAATGCATTCGCGACCCATTATTGCAGAATAATGGGCAGTAAACTGACCAATCAGAATGCTGCATTTTCAATAATGGGCAAGCAGAGGTAATAGAATTCTACATAATATCCCCAGTTCCAATTTGAAAATGCCATAGACGTTTAGAGTATTGAGCTCTTCAAAGAATGGGTTTCTGTGATTTTTTAAAGTAATCATTACAAATGCTTCCAATTGCCTGTTTTTCTAAAGACATCACCGGAAATGGACAGACGGACGCTCTCTATAGTTTTCATGAGAACAGATAAATTTTGAAACGTTCCGCAAAGTTCTCCTTTTGCTGGTTTTCAAAAAATAATACTTTTACATAAATAGATTCCCCAAAATTTGCTTTTACGTAAAATATAACTATGATGATTATAGAGGGCCTTCTTCTCTCCTTATCCGGCGATGCCCTTTTAATGCTTCATTTGGGTAGGTCTTGCAAGAATGGCCCATTCTAATATTTTATCATTTAAATACGGTAAGATAGGTGTAATACACGAGGAACGCCAAATGCGTTTGGGCATAAAGTGTTTAAGTTTGTCAAATATTCCAACATTTCTATATATAGTTTTAGGGATAGCACTAATATGTTCTTTCCACGTTATATCCTCGTTAATTATAATTTCAATTAATCTTATCTATCCTGCTAAGAACTGTACCATCAAGGGTAATTGTATTATTATTTTTTTTCATATTTTTTGCACTGTTTTGGAGGGTACCCATAATTATAACATTTGTTTACTTTACTGACAGTTTGTTCGCTTTGAACCTTTTTGTTACTTGTTGGAAATCCTTGTTTATTATATCAACCTGACTTTCAATTTTCTCAAGGTGAATAGAAAAAGTAGTGTCATCTATAAAGTATAAATTGCAATATTGATGATGTACTGTTTAAATATTATTGATATATAATAAAACATTAGCGGACGTAATATTGAACCTTGAGGTACACCACATCTTTTGTCTTTAAGATTGGATTTACATGGATTGTAAAAAATTAAAAGATAACTTGTGAAACAATGGAACTCTTCTGAAGCCACAATGTTTGAATTTATAAAGCAAAATATTATGATTTATTGTGTCAAACGCCTAAGACAAATCTAAGTATATGCCAACTGTGGTTTTATTACGTTCTGCTACACTAATAATATTATGTACTAATTATATAAGCCATGTAATTTGAATATTACTTTCTAAAACCAAATTTTGTATGCTACATCTTTCCATATGATTTACACATCTGTTAAAAACAAGTCGTTAGAGTATCTTAGAAAAAAATGGCAAAATCGAAATTGGTCGATTGTTTAAGTATCGGCATTGTCGTTCTTATAACCTTTGCAGTTTTTAATTCATTTGCGACACTTCCGGTTGAAATTGATCAAATTTACTAACCTCCTTTGTAGTTCCTTTTACAAAGTAATTGTCAATGTTATCATGACCTGGACTTTTGTAGGATTGCTTAAATAATCATAATATTCTTTTCCAGAACTATTAATATAGAAGCAATTTTGGAGCCTATGTTGACAAAGAAATCATTAAAATCATTTGATATTACATGGGGACCAGTAAATTCTCATTGTAGTCACTTTTGAATTGTGTTTGATTCTGTGATTGCTTTCAACAACCAATTACACCATTTATAGTTTTCCAAGTTTTGTTGAATGTTGTCTTTTGTTTGCTTATTTTCATAGTGTTTCCGCTTGGATTTACGTATCAAAGTGTTTAATTTATTTCTAAAAGCTTTATATTTACCTAGCCTTTCTTCAGATGGAAATTTCAAGTATTGTTTGCATAATTTATAGTGTTAATGCTCTTCAATATAAGCTTTCGTTATCCACTGAATAGTGGATCTTTCTTTCTGTGAAGGGTGTATTTTTTAGGGAATATATTCATTATACAGTTTGGTGACTTTTGAATGAATCTATTAAAGTCATCATTTGCACCATCAAGTACCTCAATCCATTTTACAAAGGATTAATTGTATTTGAAATTATTTACATTGTCGTAAATATATAGATGCTATACAGGCTACGTGCATACACAAACAGAATCCTCACCATGTTTCCCCTAGGAAGAACAATACTTGCGGTACTTTAATGTACACACTACACGGAACCTCGACTGGGATATAATCCACGAGCAATCCACAGAAATAAGATGACTTCACACAGAGTATCCACTATAACTGAGTTGTTTTAGGCAGCAACTGTGTACCTAATACGCGCCACATGCGTGAATGGCGATTATAGCTGAATTCCAGTACACCAGTGGCTTTGTGCTTCATCGGACACCGCATGCCTTGGACTTCAGTACCTGAGCAGCAACGGCAGAATGAATGCCAAGATAATACTGTAGGCACACAAAACACAAATGGAGTACCCGTAGGTACACATAGGTACCAGCAGAGTACACATGGGGTACCCGCAGAGTACACATGGAGCATCCACAGAGTGCACACAATAACCTATCATAGTGTAATACCAAAATGATGAATCTGACTGCGTTTTGAGCGCTCTACAGTGCTATACGGGGTTGAAGAACCAGGGTCCCCGCTTCAAAAATAAATAAAGGTTTAGTACGGTATAAAAGGAGCCATCCCTTAAAGTTGAATCTCACAAGAACATATATTGAGGCCATTATACAAACAAATACTTAATGGAATCAAATCCTAAAAAGCATTAGAAGTTTGAATATTCTGTAATTTGCACTAAAATCTAAATCGAGCTTCTGTATTTTTGTTGCAGTTAATTTTACTTGCAATTTCACTAAGGAATAAGATGTCACAATACATTATTGATTTGAGCAGAATGGGACTAGAAGATGAATGGAAATAACTGAAGCAATTAGACCAATTGTACTAAGTTGTCTAATCCTGACCAAGCTTTATTTGTTGGTGAAAATTTCCTGGCATCAAAATATTTAGCCTAGGTTAGTTAAATTGTTGATAAAATATATGATGTTGGTTGAAAATCTAAACTCTTAATGATTTTATGGTTGTGAATATGATTGCGTAAAGCATGTGCTTGCATCCGGGGGGATCAGGTACTCACATATGAAATGGATATGGGTGTAAGGCTCGCGTCTCCAAACTCAGGGGCATTCGGTGACAGAAGACTGCAAAATAGGGGTGTTGAGTGAGAGACAAGCCAAATTGCACCAAATAAGGGTTTTCCGAGTGAAAAATTTGCCCCCCAAATGGGTCTTTGGGTGAGATTTTTGCAAAATTTTCTACAAAAATAGAGGTCTTTGGATGAAAATTTTAATTTTTCCCCAAAAATTGGGGTCTTTGGGTGATAAAATGTTTATAAAATATGGGGTATTTGGGTGACAACGATGCCGAAAAGGGGGATCTTAACAGCCTTACATATGCGTAGCTTCCAAGATGGGAGTGCCCCGGGCTTGCATATGGCCCCAATATACTTTTTTGCGAGACCACCACTTTAAGGAGGATGATGTCCCTTATGTATCATTATCCGTTGGCATGTAACATTTTCAGTTTTACATAGAATCATCTATCATCACATAAATACTGTGATCAGCGAAACATAATCCAGTTCACCGCCATTTAAATTGACCTATGAAATATTGCCAGCTGATCTCTCACTACACGCGTTTCTCTTTCACGTCAGCTAATTACATTAACTTCACGTAAAGTTCACGAATGACTATAGCGCTGTCATTATACCACTGCCGTTCTGCATATATCTGCATTTCCCCTTATTGTGTTTGCGTTTTTTCTTTTATATACTTACTCTCATTTGAATCATGAATTATGAACTTGAACGTATGCCAGAATTGTAATCATTCAGAAAACGTAGAAACGGATCTATCTATATACACTCTAAAAGTAAAGAGTAAATCAGTAAAATAAAATAAGAGTTTCTCGTCCGGACTTTGTTTTTACTATTTGTTATAGTCTCAGTTTTTGCTATTTTCATTCCAATTTCCAATGCGGCCGTCATGTTCAATACACCCTCCACGGTATGTTTAATAAAATTCTTTGTACTGTTTGAATTACTGCTGTAAAATATGTCAAATAAATGATTTTTATCACTTATTTATCCAAGGAACATTGTTTTGTTTCGAAAGCCGGGTTCTTTATTAAATCCCTGCAAGTGGTCTCTGGCCCTCCGGGAATTGAACCTGGGATCTCTAGCACTAAAGGCTAACGCCCTAAACCAGTGGGCTACACAATATAGAATCAATTAAACATTTCCTTCAAAAATATAAAAATACACATGTAAAAGTTAATATTACGATTTTTTAAAATGAAAAAATAAAAGTTATCCCATGCCAACAATCAACTATGTTGACAAAACAATGGTGCCATAACAATAGGTTACATACCTGTAGTGTGTAACATTATGTAGAAGCTTTTAATTCACACACTTTGATTGTCAGAATTCAGAAAGGATAACATGTGGAACAAATCGAAATTGAAAAATTGCCTGACAAGCATGCTGATCAGATTCCTTAATAACTTTTAATAGCCATAATTATCTCCAATTTAAGGGTACTGCAATGGAAACCCCTGTAGAGCCCGCATATGCGAATCTTCATGGATAAGCTTGGGAGAGAAAGCTGCTCACATTCATTGAAACTGGTCCAATTTGTTGGAAAAGGTTTATTGACGCCTTATCTTTTTAGGGCAATACAATGACGAAGATCACTAATCTTTCAAAGAAACATGAAAAGTTCCATTTCACAGTTAAATTCGCTTTCAATCATCCTCACACAAAAGTTCCTTAACTAGATATTTTGGGCTCAACTGCATGCTGGTTATCTTAAAACACAACATATTAATTATCATACATCATATTAAACAAACCTTCAGAATAAAGAAACATCTATTCCGGTTAGTGAACTTTCGGAATAACGCCCAAGTAGGTATAGTAAATTCGGATAAACGAATCGTAGGAATAACGAACCTTTTTACAACATTGCTATGTAACCCATGGAATTCACCAGCTACGTCATTCAACAATCTTACCTCCCTCACCAATGACATGGTTGACATGAAATGATTGGATCATTTAATTACATGTAACAAATGCGGTAGACAATACGTGGAAAAGACAACTACCTATCTGTACACTTGATTCACAAACCACAAAGCAAGTATTAAATACCAAAATATACTAAAAAACAAAAAAACAATTGACGGTTCATCGTTGCTTCACACAGGAATATTATTCACTCAACGACATCTTCATTTTCAGTATTAACAAAATCACCAGCAAGATTCTGTCATCAGGAAGAGGGAGAGAGTCTTTCTGGACTGAAAAAATCACGAAACTTCGTCCAAAAGGAATTGATGTTGATGGATAGCTTTCTCTTATATTTCCAAGTTTTTGTATTTTTTGTTTAATTTTGTTTAGTATTTTATCCGTCATTGTATACCATCAGCGGAGTTTCATATGTTACCATATGTAACCGGGCACATTCAATTTTAAGAGCATTGTGTGGCGGGAGTTGCGCCGAATTCACACAACGCCATACATATACACATCAGTTAATCCCATATATTACCTATCAACATTGCAATACTATGTCAACACGAACAAACATTGGTAGTTATGATTTAGAGACAATGTATGGTAAGTTTTCCCTTACACATGGCCATTTCGTTTATGTTATTTATTTTAATTAATGTTAGACCGTTGTTTTCTGACCATCAAAGCATGTATGCCTACAAGGGTATACTTATACACATTTTCCTACTTATTAAGCAGCGCCATTATTCAGTTAACATAGTTGATTTTTGATATGGATGAACTTACGAATCTTGATAATTGTTACTTGTGTATTTTATTTGGATAGAAATGTTTGAAATATAATGGATTGGTCTGTAAGTAAATGATTGAGACTGATTGTATAGAGAGTGGGACAAGTTTGAATATGAGCTTTATGATACAACACGTGTGAGTTGTGCTTTAATTTGATGATAATTCATATTTACCACAGAACTGCATATCTATTTTTAGACTGTATCTCTCTTTATTTTGTTTGCAAATAGAATTCCTGACGAAGAGCTAATTTAGCTTGAAAGCTTGATTTATTAAAACTGATGTATGCTACGTCCACATCCTCCACAAACACACGCCCACACACACATATACGCGCGAGCACGCACGCACACGCACGCACGCACACCCACACACCCACACACTCAACACACCACACACACCCTCAAAAACACATACGCGCACAAACACACCCTCACACACAAACGCACCATCACACACATACAAACACACACATACATACACTCACACACAGATATTCAAGGCTCTAAGAATGACTATACTTAAAAGTGGCTGGGCCAGTAACCTCTCTTCTTTTTTGTTATTATCATGATATTAAATTTCATAAAGGAGTTGATGAACTAGGAAATGTATAATTAATTACCGCGCGCGGTCTTCAGGTATATTGCACTTTGTACTGGAAAAGATTGTATGAAAATACTAAATTAACAAGAGAAATGTCAGGGAATAAAGTAGTACATTTAGACTTATATGAAGCAATTGGTGATATTTAAAGAGCTAACTTAATAAGTCGTGCTAACACCATTCTACTATTTTTTCTCTGGTATTATGTTCTTTCAGATCAAGGTATCAACCTAATTAAAGGTGCCACAAGGCTATGTGACAGGTATCACTTCACTGCAGCGATATGGAAGTATGTAAAACACTAGTTGCAGATTTGAAGTGTTTCCTGCTTTACCTATCAATTGAAATGGAAAATTGCGGTAAGCATGGTGGAAGCTCCTCCGTGGTATTTTTGTAGAGTGCCTCTGGCTACTGCATCACACGTTCAAGTTCACGCCAATTTGTTATCCTAGGCATCTATGTGACGTCTACCGCAGAGGATACTTTCATCACAGGCACATTTACATTTGTCGACTCGCTGACTAGATTTTAACCCACGAAAATTTGGTTAGAAAATATTCAAACCTGGTCTAGCTAGTAACTGCACGTGTACTACCATAAAAGCACAATCGTAAACTCGTGTACAGAGCTGGAAATGCATACTTCGCCTGCGCAAGAACCGGTATATGTATTCATGCATGTATATTTTTAGGATCGTGTGCGACAAATAATTGACTGGCGTATCGATTATCTTCAGGACGAGTTCACCTGCCTTTTGTTATGTTGTGGTATGACAATTACTGAACACTAAATTATTATTTTTTTGCAAACGATGGTGCTCAGAGCAGAAATCGAGATGTGCATTTCACGTTCATTGGAAGCCCTGTGTGTCGTTGGGAGTATTATTCTTCACATTTTGCCCGTGGAGGCACGTTTGCCGTTTGTTGAGGTTTGTAGGCAGCGTTGTAAATGTGATGAAATTCTACTTCGAGTTAACTGTACTCGTGCTGACTTTACTGTCATGCCTGATATCCGTGCCAATACCAGAGCATTGATTCTTGATCGTAATAGGTTCAATATCATCGAAAAGACATTCTTCGCAAAGATGACCAACCTCCGCCACCTCTCACTAGCATGGAATCAAATTGATGACATCCAAGATGGCAGTTTCAGATCGCAGAGAAAAGTAATGAAAATGGATCTTCAACACAATCGTCTTGGAGAAGTGCCATTGGCGTTAAAACATATGAAATCATTATTGGACCTTGATTTAAGTTGGAATCAAATTGGGGTTCTCACCAACATTGCTACCACACCTACGACTCAAGAACCGTGGTCAAATTTGACAAATATCCAAAGACTGCTTTTGGATCATAATTCACTTACACTTCTGCCAGTGGTGGTTTTCACCAAATTAATTAATCTTGTATATCTTTCTGTTACTAATAATCATTTGTTAGCAATACCAGATGGAGCGTTGATTAATCTTAACCGGCTTGAATTTTTAAATCTGTCTTCTAACAATCTAACAACTATGTCTGTCTCCAGAACATTTCATTTGAACCGGACGAGTAGATCTGGGCAGGAATTCTCTGTTGTGGACGTAGGGTCTGACTTCTCCACAGCTCCTACAATAGAAATCGATTATGTGGCTGATAATAATGCAAATGGCATTACCACATCAAGTTTTAAAGAACTTTGGGGATTAACAATGTTAGATTTGCAATCGAACCAAATGCAAGATCTTTTAAAAGGAGTCTTTAGTGACCTGGCAAATCTCGAAACTTTACATTTGGAAAACAATAATTTGGACTACATTCAAGAGGGAGCATTTGATTCTCTGCTCAAGCTTAAAGAGCTTATTTACAGGAGAACTCTTTGAGTGATTTGCCGAAGGATATGTTTGAGCCTCTCAGAAGCTTGGCTATTCTGAAGTTGGACAACAATTATATATCTGACCTGGCACCACTTATAACTAGCGTACACATGTTTCATTTATGGTATCTGTCACTCGCCGGCAATGATCTCACCATTGTTCCATCCCCTGGATTCACCAGGCTGCAAACCCTTGAAGAACTATATGTCAATAACAACAATTTGCAGGCGGTACCTGAAATCCAGGGTCTTTCTCGTTTAAGAGTTATTGATCTAAGTTTTAATTGGATACGAGAAATCGAACCAATTGGCGCATTTGAAGAAACACACCTTGAAAGAATTTACCTCCAAGAAAACGCACTTGAAACAGTTCTTTTTGAAAGCTTTGATAATTTAGAATATTTAAGTGCTGTCAGGTTAGGCGGTTCCAATATGTATGCGACTGTCGTCTACAATGGGTATACGACGAATATCAACTGCAGACATGGATGTATGACTCTGTAGACTATGTCGATCAGATGTTCTTAATGGAATGCCAGAAACCTAGATTATATCAGGGTTTGCCTTTGAACAAAGTATTTTGGTCCAATGAGCATTTCAACGTTAAGATGTAACTGGAATATGGGAATCACATATTGTTAAAATTGGCTAATATATGGGAGTACAATTTTAGGATTCTTCCTTTTATCTTATGGGGTTCATACTTTGGTAATGTTAAAAGAAATTTGGAGTCGTGAGGCGTCCAAAAAGAGATACAGGGCTTTGTATTTCTGCGGACAAAACAGTTCTAACACCGCTGACTGACAGGAGGCGGACAGATGACTTTTAGAACATTCGATTCTGATTCAGAAGGGATTGACGTTGTCGATGAAGAGACCACTGTTTTAGTATTAGTACTTGTGCATTCCGAAGGTTTACTTCAATATCTAAGAGCAGAACAATAGTTATACTACGGTAGCAACGAGGCGCCGATTCCATCACAATAGTGCACCGAGAGGACGTCACGGTGACGACTCATATACAGAAATCAACGTTGTAGCCATTAATGTGTTTGATTGTTTTGTCCACGACATGCCAGGGTTTCATCCATAAGCTTATTAAACATCTGAATTAGTGTGTAAGGGTCGAAATTGAAAATTCGCGGTAAAACTTAGAACGCAGCGTCAGCTGCGTACTAAATGCGTTCTAAAGATGGGAACTACGAGAACTTGAGCCTATTCTCATAAAAAAGTGACTCCAGTAGAGTTATTTCATTCTTTGATCCACAATTGTTTTCATGTGCTTAAAATTAAGTAACCTTTTAATGGTCTTTTAGTTAATTTGCGAGATCTATAAACAGACATATATCGTTTTCTAATACGTTAACATACTATCTCGGTCATTATACTCCATAAAAACACCTAAAAAACCATGCCAAAATGTGTTTCCGTAGCTCTGTGCACATATTTTACAATGCTACAGTTACCCCAATAATCAAATATTTTATTCATCCCAGTGGTTTTTATTCTTAAAATGATCAATGATATAGATAGGTATCATCTTCCAGATAACATTTTTGGTAAAGCTACAAGAAGCCAGTATATGGATTCCGCGAAATAATGTGTAATATTACGTTATCAGGTATTAACTCACTTTATTTGAAAAATGTAACTGCAATGATAATACCTTTGCATAGCTCAAAGGCAAAAATATGATACATTGGTAATTCATAACATCAAAAATGCTTGGTTGCAACTTTGGCCTCGATAAAAAAATTAATTCCAAAAATTAAATGCGTCCGTTTAAGCATGTTATATTACGTTATGGCAAATCTAAATAAGTGAGAGTTCTAGACTACTAGTATAAAGATATACTTGGCTTTAGACACACATACCCTGAACCCTTTGATTAGTCGAAATAATTAGGATTACATGCACCCGCCCAAGTATCAGACCACTGAAACGCATTTCAAATATTGTATTTACGTTACGTATATACGTCATCCCAAAACGAAGACGCAAAACGAATCCTCTATTAAAGGCGCAGTAATTTTTAAGCTTCTGCCAAGGACTCCCTCGAAGTAGTTTTGAGAATGTTGCACCAAATAGGTACGTTAGGTCACTCTTTAACCGTTTTACCAAAATAGTTTTACGTAATAAGATACACACTGCAGGGTACACTGTGCTGGGTTTGTGCACTTGTGGAATATAATAGGGAAGGATAAGTCTTGTAAGTACTGCAACAGCCGTATGCCATGCAGGTGCACGGGGGCTATTGTACACATGCTATTAGGTGTGCGATAGGGGTTTTAGTTGCACATTAGTGGCCCGTGCGTGAGATAACGTCAATATACGACAAAGTTTTAGGGCCTATATAAATTCTTTTGTTAAATCTTTCTTCACAAGTCTTTAAAAAGGTCATGGGTATTATAGAATTGTTGTATTGACAGAAACGAGAAATTTTTAAGTCTGACTTTCCGCGATCATAATAGGCCAAGGAAAAGAAAATAGGACTATAGACCTCAGTGTCGGATGTTTAAAATACCACTGTGGCAAACTTAATGATATTTAAATTGAACATTATGAGAATCAGTAAAAATTAATTAATTCTTATGTTTTTAGCGGTATGCGTAACAATGAAAACAGAAATTCGGATGGAGACTCAACCCCTGCCTCAACGAAGCTAAACGCGTCAGAAATATTATATATAAGAGCTGATTTACCAACCGAGGCACAGAAAATTCTTGAGGGAATATGGCTGTGATTCTCCAAGAAGCCACAAGCCAAGAAAAAGAAAGAAAAATGGCAGCCGATGCTCTGTGGGAATAATGCCGATTTCAAAATGAAAATAAAGTGATAACAAATATGACACGGATTGGTATAAGGGCAAAATTGGAGACAATATACAGAACTTACTGCGGGTGAAAGCAGTACGCTTTTGATAAGTATTAATTTAGAGATATAGGCCTACGATGGGGTTTTATAAAAGAACAAAATAACCTAATTCGAAAAAAATAGGGACGCTACATTTGTTCATTGGTAGTAAAATCACAACCCTTTACGTATTCACTGTCGGTTATTTACGCATGTGAAAGGGATTACAAAAGAGTTTATTACTGGGTTATGATGTTTATACTTATCCATACCAACAAAGTGAAAACGAAGGATATTGAAATGGATTTACATCGTACTTCAAGCAAGTGATAATTGAATTTTAAAAAGAGGGTAAAATATGTTATCAAAGCAAATAAATTTAAGCCTAGCCTATCAGGATTACTATCGTCATTGAAAAAAGATATGTATTGTTGAAAAACTTTCATAATATCGCTAAAAAAACAAAATAGGACGTAGAGAAGGACTGCCGTTTAAAGTACAAACTTTGTATATACCAGTTATTGCTTCACTACAAGGCAGTCTGATATGCCTCGCACCATTAAGTGAGAATGTCATGAATTCAAGTGTTAACACTTCTTTTAAATCAAAATTTATCCGAGATTCATAGTCGGATAACGTAATATACACGGCCCAAAAAACAGGAAAACCACTTAATTTGAAGGTTCAATTAAAATAGGGAACAGTGGTGTTCATAACTTGTGTTGTTCCATGATGGTTATTGTTAGCTAATAAAAAATGTATGAAAATACATTTTTTGCGCGACTTTTGTTTTTCCAATTTTCAAATTGAAGTGGCTTCACTTTTTTGGAGAATAGCCCGTATGAGTCTATGTGTTTGTAAGTGAAATATAAAGGGATCATCTATTCATAATCATTCATAAGCTGAAAGTCGAAGCTCAAATCTTTACAGTTTTAGATATTTCTGTAATCTATTATCCTAGCAATATTACTTAAAACTGGGTTTTGTCAATGCACTTTCGAAAAGTCGAATAATAACTGGAAATAGCAATATGGTTTTTCAATAATATCAAACACATTACATGAGCAATATTAAAAACTTGTCGCTGATAATGTTTTCTAAACGAAAATCATATAATAATGATTACATTAATTGGAGCATTGAATGTCACAATAAGATGGATTGTGTTCTGTCTATCTTTCTAGATGTCAATGTCAGACCTATGAAAGCACATATTTGTTTTGAAAATAATGACGTCCAATAAATCCCAAAATAATAGCGGCTGAATTTTAATAAATGTCATAATTTTGGATGTGAAAATCATCAATAGCGGCACATTTCGCCATTTTGAAGGATAAGTGACACAGATAAACCAAAGTATTTTTTCTCTCTTTTTGAAAACCCTCCCACGAAGTCTATTTATCAAACGCCTTAGCATGGGGCTTTAAGGAGTTAATAATCTGTTTCAGTAACCACTATAGGATGGAAGTTTTGTGTTTGTTGGGGGGGGGGGGGGCATCAATATATATGAATGGATATGGGTTTAAGCCCTGGCGCTTCCGACCCCAGGGGCATTCGTGACAGAGGATGCAAAATAGGGTTTGTGTGAAAGACGCTAAAATGGCCCCAAAATAAGGGGATTTTCGGGTGACAAATTTGAAATTTTTTAGTTTTTTCGTTTTTTTTTTTTAGAAACCTTTTTTGTTGAAAAAAATAAAAACTTGAAAATTTTCAAAATTTCCCCAAAATAGGGTCTTTTGATGATAGTTTTGGCAAAATTATAAAAAAAAAACATAGGGGTCTTGGTGCCATTTTTTCAATATATGGGGTCTTTTGAAAAAATGGGGGTCTTAACAGCCTTAACATGCGCGTCACTACTTTCCAAGATGGAAGTGCCCCCAGGTTTTTTTTTTATTTTAACTGGAGTGACCGCGTTTTTCCTGCTACCATTTGGGATACGAAGTCCTAACGACCTCTTTTTTGTTGCGAAACATGGAGTTGCGTCTTGGCAACCAACTACCCATAGATTTAATTTCCTTTATTTCAAACTAAAATTTTGAATTTTATGATTTTTTCATAGAGTATTAAACTAAATCTTGATGGCAAGAAATCTGGTCAGTATTAAAGATGTCCAAAGTGATACTTACAAAATTCAATGCTTATTCAGTTTAACATTTTACTCCGTTTAAGTGTACCTCGGCCTGATTTGTACAAAAAAGCCTTTTTTTCAGAAAAAAATGAATTCAAATTCCCAAAAGTAGGTGTACAGGTTTCCAAGTTCTCGATAAAATGTTAATATTTTCTAAAATTTCTGTTGATTTTGATGGTGAATTTTGATGTTATCTGGTTATGAATAAACGTTTGTATCACAATCCATTTACGGACAGAAAATACATAAGTACAATTTTCTGAATAGTTTCTGAATCTGCACACAAGACTGTTAACATATACTGCACTTAGGCCAATGGTTCAGATGATACTAAGATCTCAGTTTGTTTATGCAAGTGGGGGGACGAGGCTATGCCCCTGATTATGTATACTTTTGTAGAATTCACTGTCTATCATACCGAAATAATCTGTTAAAACCGCACAAAGAATATAGTAACCAATAAATGTGCACCGGTATGTCAATATTAACATGCATTATAACAAAGAACCTTAAACCCAAAGTTATGTTGTACAAACCGAGGCTCAGATGAACGGACATATTCGTAATTCCCTTAGTATAATAGTCCCAGAGTTTTACCTGGAATTGTGTCAAGCGTTCCAACAGTTTTAAAAGATTGTGCCAAAAGATTTCTAATTTTCGTTAACAACCAATAAGCACAAATCGGCATTGTAACTTCCGGTAATATTTTTAGGACTCCTGACCTTTGACTCCGTCAATATTTCAGGAAAATTGCCTTATGGAGTCCTAAAAAGTGGCAAAACCTTCCCACAATGCATCACAAATCTGTAATGCCGATTTCGCTTATTGTTCAGATTGCATTAGCTTAGTTACTTCAGGCAATGTTTTTGAAACCATTATTACTTTGTTTCGTCACATTGTTACATCACTATAAATTCCCTTGAATGAAGCAGACGGATATTGAGAACATTGATTTACTTATTGATTTGCAATTGAGGTTTGACAACACATATGACACCACAGTGATAATAGTAGGCACGACCTTTTTATGGCCATCGCTATGTATAATGTATAAGCTTATAGAATTTCATTTACCAAAATTTGAAATCTTTTGCTACATTTCTTACTCTCTATGTTGGATATATGAAGCTATACAACACACGAACGAACGGGTGTTAAAATTTAGATACCATAGGTCACTGGCGATCCTGATGAATTCAGCAGTCTAAACGGAATAAAGTGCACGTTATTCCTTACTACACGATGTTTGGATTGCTAAATTCATCAGGGTCAACAGTGAACCGGAGTCTCTAAATGGCCACAACCCGAAATAACGTCTCATTCATAACAAATGTATTTTTAGAAATATGATTCAGTACTATTCTGTCGGTCGGTGTGATGTCACAAATTGGAATTCTGCCGCCTGATTGGTCAATTACGGCTCTTCCAAGTTACTCCCTGGCGTTAAAGATTACCTTTGGAGTGACAGATGAAGTCAACAAAATCATGCTTCGCAGCAAAATTACTCACTGAAATGATTTCTTTTTTACATAATATCATCAAAAATTATATCCTGCTGCTGTATCTCAAGAAAATATGTTGAGATCAGATCAAAAATTGATTACATATAAGAAAACTTCCAGCACTCCATAGACAGTCCATAATAAGTTTCACGCCAGTTGTAAGCCCATGACTTCTCATCAACTCAGGTACGGATGATAGCGGATTTAGATTGTTTTCGCAATCCGTAAAAGTTTTCCGGCTTGTGGCGTCATCGGCTAACTTTACAGTGCATAATGTGGCGAATAAAGTCGCGGGTTACTAACTTTTTATTATTAATTCATCCATCTTCTTCTAGATTCATTAGCAATAGTTTTTATAAACAAAAATAAAAAAAACCAATTATTATTTCTCTCTTGATCTCATCTAGTAATGTTTTTCTATACCCATTTTCTCTTGGCAAATCTTTAGCATTGAGTCAAACGCTTATATTGTGATGTGAGTGCAAGAAGGTTGTAAGTGCAATAGCTGCCATGTGATACATCACTGTGCTGCCATTTATTAGGATGATTTTAATTTATATTTCCTTGAGTCCGTAGCTCTTGAAATTGGTCTTCAGGCAACTGTGTCACCTGAGTGAAGAACCATTTCAAGAGTCACTGACCAAAGACATGGCATAATAGTGTATATATGATGGGAATTTCTGACAAGTGGCAGCTATTGCACTTACAACTTTGTTGCACTCACACAGCGATATATTATGTGTGTCAGTGTCATTTGGAGAGGTAAAAGGGCAGACAACTTATTACTACTGCACTTGTTGTTCTAAAAATATTTTTATAAACTGAATCAAAGTATTGAATTATCTCGACCAAAAAGTATTTTCTTGTAAATGTTTTAAAATCCTCTTCAACGGCCATTTGGCGAGAGCTTATAAAATATGGACAGATACATATTACTTTGTTATTGTGTTCAATTTGAATTTATTGTTTTGAAATATAATAATTATGTTTTGTTTAATTCTCGTCTACCTGTTCCAATTTTGCAACAAAACACCCGAAGCGGGGGGGGGGGGTGGTTATTTCCACCTTCGGTTTCCCATTATCCCATATGAAGCACCCAAAACGTATAAATTAGGTACCACGGGATAGCTTAGGATATCTTATTTCTATTGGTACCAAAATAAGTACAAACATTCTCACCATGACGTTATAAGGCAAGTATGAAATACTGGATATTGGTTGGATAATGGATATTTTAAGATTTTGTTGGCTCGCAAACATTACTATGGCACTAAAGCTCTCTGCGTATATAAAATTCCCCATTTGCCATCATTTTGAAACAAAAACCGCACGATATTCTGAAGTGTCGCCTGCGGGACACTGTGGAAATTGACAGTTTTATAGCTTTGTTAACTTATGACGTAAATAACGTGGTACTAATTATTTGTGGTACTTATATTGGTATCAAGAGGAGGGCTATAGCGATCTATTGGTACCAAAATCAAGTATTCAAGGGCATTCGACTCCCCACCTTTTGCTTCAAGATCGTCCTGTATACCTCCAAAAATACTTTAAAAATAGAATGATGGGCCCCGAGGTGTTAACCACTTCTTCCATACACGAGAGTTAACATTTTACGAAAGTATTCATGAGATGACACTCCGTAATTTCGATTTGAACAAGTTTCAATCATTCGAGAAATCAATCTAAAAGCATTGACGAAGCATGAACAATATAGGTTTAAATTGATAATTTACAAACAGTGCCGAGTTTAATATTATTATGAAAGGTAACAAGTGAAGTTTTTCTTGTAAAACAGCCTTGATGAAATGGCTAAAAACTTTGAAGAAAGGAAGTATTAATGTTTATAAAAACATTAAGAAGCTAGTGGTGAATCTTACTTCATTTAATCCATGGTTTATGACTTCACATTGGTAAGTAAAGTTCAAATTTATAATAAATTGGCTTTTATACAACGAAAATATTAATTTGTCAAGAAAAATATGACAAATTAAAATTAGTCATGCACACCTGAAAATGTTGTTAATGTTTAATTAGCATTTTGCAGCATTTTTATCATCATGGCTTATACATTTTCACTTTTTAAAATTGCATGACAGATTAATGAATGACAAAGTTGTAGATATTTTCATGACAAATTAACATTTTCTTGACAAATTAATATTTTCAGTGTAGTTAATACGTCAAGCAAGTAATGCAAATACGCAAAGGATAATTTGTAAAATAATGCGTATTCGTTTCCACATCTGCAATACCTGGTTGGCATAATTAGCTATAAAAGTAATATTCAAATATTTCAATGTTCATAACTAACATTATATGAATTCAAAAATAATACAGGTTTTTACAACGTTCATGATGTTCTATGAATTGTTGGTTGAGGAACTAATCTATTGTAATGGAATTAACCTACACTATTAGTGATGTAATGGATGTGGTTGTTTGTGTGCGCACTTAAGCTACCCAATACACAAGTGAATATTAGATACTCGCTGATAGTCAACACGTTTTTCCAAATTAATAGGAAGTCATTTTTCAACGGTCATTTAAGGATTGTTCTTCAATAAAAAACAAACAGCCACGAAGATTTGGTAAACGATTTCGAATCGAAAATCATAGAATATTTTAAAGCAATATTATACATCATTAGGTGAAGTACTTCCATACACTGCAAAAAGGTTGTCTAAAAATTAATTATTTTTTAGTCGTAAGTTGAGGAAGCTTTGGCACAAGGCTAAGCATAGTTTACCCAACTTCGAGTAAGATTTACTTTACTTTTGACTAATTTAAGATTTTATTTAACAAATGTTGTTAATCAACATTGAGCAACATTGAATACATTTGTCGGTGTAAAAATAATTTCGCGAAAAATAATTCTGGTAACAATAATGTTTGCCACTCGTATTGAATTTGCATACGAGTGCATAATTACATACATACATACATACATACATACAAACATACAAACATACATACATACATACATACATACATACATACATACATACATACATACATACATACATACATACATACATACTTACATACATACATACATACTTAAAACCGTGATAATCCAGCATTTATTCAGACATTGTAAAAAGTCTTGAATGTTCCAGGAGTTTAAAGATTAAAGATCTGTGATATTCCTTGTATAGTGAATACAAAGAAAGGTTATCAGAAGTCGAATATATTTCAAACAATTTCATTTTCCACTCGAAATAACTTGGAAATGTGGGTAATAAGCTGGCATTCGAGATTAACATTTAAAATAACGCCCTTGACAACTGGTACATATATAGGAGGAAAATCACGAGGAAGAGGGAATGTGGAATGTGAAAATTGTCTAGCCAAAGTTTATGACTACTAGTCGTGATCTTCTTGCTATTATCCTAATGAAGTTCTTTATGAATTGTGAAGGCTTCTTTTTCAAATAAGGCCTGGGACCAGTTATGTTCCGCCTCCAATTGGTCAAAACCACACCGTAGATACCTCCTATAGGGCCCTTGCACGGAAGGTAAATTATATTGAATGAACTTTTGTTTGCCCTCCAGATCTTCCAAGGATGCGAAGATTACAATGCATGCACCTGGTTCACCTGAACATTTCAGCTATTTCTACAGGTGATTCATTTGTATTCTCTGCATGCTTGGGTTGTTCTGGAGGCAGGTCTGGCCAAGATAACCTATGGACCTGCCGTGCAAGCGCCCTATAGTTTTTGTACTCCTATCGCCAGTATTGCGATATGTGATTATGCCAAAGAGTCGTATGTTGGGAATTTCAATATACAGAAATAACTAAAATGTGATTGCATATGTATAGAGCGCTTTCAAGGGAACTCGGTAGGTCAACTTGGCCAGACATGTCCTCCAGAACAACCCAAGCATGCAGAGAATACAAAAGAATCACCTGCAGGAATATCTGAAATGTTCAGGTGAACCAGGTGCAGGTATTGTATTCTTTACATGCTTGGATGGTCTGGAGGGTAAACAAAAGTCCATTCAACATAATTTAGTTTCCATGAAAGGGCCCTAATCTTTTGTTTGTGGACATCTTTAGTGGTTATAACTTTCAAAGCAAGTGTAATATAAACATAACTAGGAATTTTCAGCAAAAATGAAGCTGAAAGTTTCCTTAATATACAAAAATCAAAACTTATTCTACTTGATCACATTACAAAGGCTCATTATTGTTTATACCTTATGATCTTTATTTGACCTAGTCTATTAAATTTATTCAATCGACAGGTATTGAAAACATAATTCTTGTTACAATTAGACCTGGGAATTAGACCTACTATTAGTAGGTTTGTGTTGCATTGAATAAATCCATTTGTACAAAATATATTTGTAATCGTTGATGGTTTATTTTTGCAAATCCTTGTTACTTTTGCAAAATAGGTAAGCTGAATTAGAATTAAATTTGATATAAATGAAGGCTTATAGCATTGATAATGAACCATTAACGCGCCAATACGTGTGCATTCGGATGATACCAACAGTTTTCCCTCCTTGACTTCTGTGGTTGCAGTATTCAGGTAGTATTTGTACTATGATATCGGTGACTCGATCACTTCAAAGGTTAGCACGATTCATCTTGCTTCACAGTGGTGGCGACTTTTGTTTGGTCCTTTATCATTTTTCACTTTGATATTACCATTTGTATTTTTATTACCATAGGCCACTTTATTGTTATAATGCAAGCGGCCTATGTAAAAAGACACAAATAAAAGCGTAGGCCAGGTGCATTATAATGCATGACGAATCGTGCTATTCAAAGGTCTCAGACATAATGACGGTTTAGGCAATGGAAAATAATTGAGGGAACCTGTTTCTTTTGCAACCTTTACCGTTAGATTTAAAATAAATAATGAGATTGGGGAGAGGTAATTTTCAATACTCAAATTATAAAAGGTATCAAACCGCGTATTTTCACGATGTCATTTTGTTCTGATTTGAGGAAATAAAAGGTCGTTGGTTGACCTCTTGACCTTCACATCATCACCTGGACTTTAATCGTGAATTAAGTACGTTAACCGCGATGATGTAAATGGCTTATATTACTTTGAATACAATGGTAAATATCAATAGACGTGTTGCGTACCACCTGGGTATCAGCTGCGAGAAATTTCCTCAAAAAGGTGTGTTGCAACACAAGTTGCTGGTAGTAGCTAACATTGTATTGTAATTTCTCTGAGTCAGGTAGTACAATTACCTGCCTGGGAATGGATATCAGACTCGAAACTACAAAAGTCAGGTTCCTTGTTAATTTTGTTGGCTTTTTAGGAGTAGGAAAGAATACATTTTCTGAAGCTATGGTTCAACGAATAAGAAAATAAATGGTGGCATTTTTTTAATCCCCCTATGGCGGCCATTTTGGAATTCAATGGCGCCAATTTTTGCTCATATCTCGGTTCTGAGACTAGGTTAGAAGTATGATTCTGGTGTCTATCCCCAGTGTTCAAGGGTCAAGGAATCCAAATAAGATCATTAGATACAAACATCAGATCATTTGATGTTGGCGGCCATATCAAAAATTTCAAAATAGACCGCCAAATAAAAGCCGCTTTGCCAATATTTCGGTTTCAAGTAGGTTAGGAGAGGCATGATTCCCGGGTTTACAGCCATGTTTCCATGGTTAGGAATTCAATAGTATTTTGAAGCAACATTTGATCACTCGTTATGGCAGCCATTTGAAACTTCAAAATGGCCACCATAGGACGTGCAAGTATTTACAGACAGTTTGCCTGCAAAATGTGTTAAATATACACATTGATATATGTTTGACCTCTGGCCAGCCTTGTAGGAAACAATTATTCTGGTAATTCGTTTTTCCCAACAAGCTCCAAATTTAAAGCTGTAATATGGGTAGTCCACATAATCAAGAACGGGATAATAAATTGTAATTATAATCTGAGCATAGGTCTTGACAATTAGAAAGTCCAATTGATCATGTTGCTTCGTTTACATGCCCCCATTTCAAGATGGGGGTCACATTGCCATCGTCATCGTCAAAGGATTAAAAGAATCTCTTTGTACGAGGAAGAGTCCGAAGAGAGTGGGGGCTTCTTGTTATCTTCAGACAACAGGTCTATGGCCTACGAGGAATCTACAAAAGAGAGGTATTCGGAAAGTATGATGGCAATTGTCAAGAAATACCCTTGAAGTAAGAAGAATAAGCTTAAAGACAAATGCTCACTGACAGGGGGCCAGTGGAGTAGTTGGTGTCATTCTTTCCTTCTTTGGTAGAGTATGGGATTGGCCGATACTGAATTTGACCCTTAAAATCCATAGTTGTATTTTTGTTTTGTTAACATGCTTAAAATCAAAGGTCGGTAACTTAATATTTGCTTTACCCCCCCCCCCGCCCCCTTCTGAGACCTTTAAACCCTAGAAATTGTTGTATATCTGTAATCTAAATAATAAATATAAAAATTATATTTGGTTATATATCCAAAAATCATTAACGAAAAGATAGGAATATGAATGAATGAATATTAGCCTTAGCTATTGAGGAGAGCCATATATGGCAGCTTTGGTTTCTAACATACAATAGCGGTTTGCCAGAATGCCAGACCCCCATAAAACATCTCGTTTTGTGCCCCATTTCCATCAGGGAACTTGACACCAAAGTTGTTTACCAAAAATTATGTGTTGGTTCGCGTCGCCGGACTATGCCAAAAACTTACATACAAAGTACCTTTTCAAATAAAGTTTCAATTACAGAAAGTAGAAGAATATCAAAGGAACAAAAAATAACCAAGGCATTAGGTTTGAAATTTTACGACAAAAAGTGGATTTTCGATTCGAACCGTATGCCCTACTTGTCACATGCCGGCGATTACAAACTATAGTGCAACGTCACAGATAAGGTAATTTCTAGTAGTAATAGTACGTGCTTAACCGTATGTTTTATCTGACTTGGGGGTGGTACAGGTTCCCGGTTGGAAATGGGTGCAAAACGAGGATGCATTATGGGGGATCGTGCAATGTCTATTCCGACAGCCACCAATATGGCCACCTTCAAAACAACTAAAAAACTTATGCATTTTCAGTTAATAATTTTAGTTTTGTATCCATCATAACGTTACAGCAAAGTGGCCAAATGAAGAACAGAAATATGTCTTTACTCTTAATAGAAAATCATATTGTCTTGTTGTTTAAATGCCTCCATTTCATGGCCACCTGGCTTCCGAACCTTTAAAATTAATGCCATATACCTATAATCCAGTGTATAATTTAAAAGTATGGTGAGATGTTGTCTTTGACCCTAGAGACTCATATTTTGTTATTTAGTTAACATACTTCCAACTCAAGTTGGGGCCACAATGGCCACAAGGCAATGATGTTTGTGAAACTATAGGTTGTCGTTATTATACTATATTTGTCCACAAATTACTATATAAACATTGGTTATTAAAAGTCTGAGATAAATGCTTGGAAAATTAAAAGCATTACTTTATGAACATCTTATTTTTTTAAGTTAGGAACTGTTTAAAATTCAAAAATAAAGGTCAAGTATGGGCCACCTTAAATATTTGAAATTGATACACTGCCATAGCAGTAATCATGGTAATATATTTGGATGACATTAAATACAAATGTATGACAACGATACTGTCTTTGACTACTATGACTATAAGAAAAAGAGGTCTAGAAAGTACTTATCTGCTTTTTCTCTTTGTAACCTTGCATAAACTTCATAATGTGGCAAATATTGGCGCATCTTCAGCATTTTAAAACATGAAGGTACCATATATTAGTACTGTATTGCCACCTCTCCAAACGTTATGAGATTTACCAAATAAAAATGCCAAATACATGTATGACTTTGACATGCTTAGAGAAATATTCTCGTAATTTTTACACTTTTTATCGTAAATTTCTGGTGATATTGGGATAAACAATATTCAATAGGATGAAAGTTGATATATTTTGGAGGATCTTTGAAGGTGGTCAAATAGTGGCTGCCATCTTGAATTTTAAGCAGTTACAAAGCAAAAACGTCAGATAGGACCTTAATAGGACAAGTTGAAGACATAATTAAGTCACTTAAATACTTTTTATCAAAAATTATGGATGTTATAACTTAAAATATAGAGAAGATAATTTCTAGCTTTTGTGGTAATTCTAGCTTTTTAAGATCTCTTGAATGCAGCCATACCGCAGCCGCCACCATCTGAATTGCGAGCCTGTTAACGAAGGTCAGTTGTCAGATGATAACGTCAGATACAAGACGTTAGCGCATTGTTAAAGATGTAAGTTCGACTTAAAATTGTACCTTATGATTTCGCATACCTTTTATAGGCAAAGCGGGTTTTTATTTGGCAGCCATTGGCAAAAATTCAAGACGGCTGCCACGTCCAAATGACGTTGGTGTTAACGATGTATGGGGTTCGGACCATTGAACATGGGTATAGCCTGGGGTATAGGACACTAGATCATGCATTTCCTAGTATTAGGACCGGAATGTGAGGCAAAAAGGATTCCACTTTGGCGGCATTTGAAATTCAGGCTGGTTTCCACAAACCAAAGTGGTCCATCAGTTATTAAGGTTCTTTAATGGATCCCTGAACCCTTGAAAAACATGGGTTATAGACTCATAATCATGTCCCTACTAGTTTCAGAGAAGGTTATGACAAAAAACAATTCCATTGGCGGCCATTTTGGAATTTCAAGTGGACCGGCCAACAGCCACATGGATCTAATGTTGTTGCATCGAGATTGACACCTCAAATAGGTTTGATGTTGTGAAAAGTACATTTTACAGTTAGGAAACGCCAGTTGGCATATTAATTCCGGTAATTTTACAGACCGTGACCCCCGATATGACGTCACAAAAATTTTAAATCCAAGCGCTCGGATTTGCGAGTGCGAGTCCTCGAAGAAAAAATTTAAAAATCGGAAAGATATTGACTGTTAGGTTCAATTTAAATGTAACTTACACGCCTATAACATACTAAACTTTGATTTCCAGTCGAACTTGGTAGAGATATGTGAATTCCGTGCCAGAAAATGAAAGCTAAACACGCCGAAACAATACGTACCAAAAAGGGCGAAAGTCAGAGTCACGTGAACAAACAAAAAGAAAATTATTAGGCCCATGACGGAATCGCAATCTACGAAAAATGCTACCGAGTTAGATCTTGATGTACATTAGTTTGTCTGAAAAAAATCGTGAATTATGCCATGTTAAGACGGCCCATTAGCATGTTGGTGTTTTCGATCTGAAGTTGTTTGCATGCGTGACAATGGACACGCAAGCATGACACAAGTAGATACGAACCCCGTGCAGAAATGTTGTTGACGTTAGAAGCAGAGAAACCAGAGCTTTTATTTGGGTCTCTTGGAAACTTGAGAAGGAAAAAATAGGTGGTAAGTTGTTAGTAATTGTATTTGGGAAACTGTACCGTGTGATAGAAAGAAAAGGCACTCTAAAGATAAAAAGTAATGATGACTGAATTGAGCTACGGCAGTGATGTTTAAAAAAAGACTTGATGAAAAAATCAATTAAGCCTTACCCCATTCAACGTTATATACATGTGAATATTGATATTTCGAAAAAGGTGTTACAAGGTGCTCAGTCTACAGTGGCGTAAACTGCTTTGGAAAGGGAAAAGGCCCCAAGCAAAATCCGCCTACTTCTCAAGCCCCCACCCAAATGAGATCAGAAAAAAAATAATAAATTGATAGTAATAAGAGTATAACTTGAATATTTAATCTTTTGCGGGAGCTGGCCAGCGCACAGAGGTGTTGAAAAAGAAAGTATGCCCCTGTCTGGACTCGAACACTCCGTATTACTTAATTAGCGCACTTGCTAACTGAGCTAACAAGGTGGTATGTGTAGTAAGCGATAGATCAACTCTATAGGTATAGAATTGATCTATAGTTGCTCTATCTGTCAACTATCATTTTCACAACGTGTTTTCTAACAAGTGCGGTCATCGCCATCGATAAATCCTATCAGTAGATGAAATATACCAATAATTTTATCTCATCATGCTAAAAATGAGTCGTTCATTTTGATAATATGCAAAAAAAAAAAAAAAAAAAAAGAGACACACCTTATACCTTTAGTTTCTTTAACCTTCAAGTGAAACTGGCCCAAGTGGTATTTTATCCTTTGTGTTCAATTGACAATATCTCCAGTTAGAGTGCATCAAATTGGAAGGAATAAAAACGAGGATTTAGCTTAGGATCTGGTCTAAACAATAAAATCAAAATATCTCACAAAAATGCACAGTTTATATTTTTTCTAATTTTTAGTTTGATTGTATAGTTTTTTTTGGGGACAGTCTGTAGGTATAGAATTGATCTATAGTTGCTCTATCTGTCAACTATCATTTTCACAACGTGTTTTCAAACTCAATTTTCTAACAAGTGCGGTCATCGCCATCGATAAATCCTATCAGTAGATGAAATATACCAATAATTTTATCTCATCATGCTAAAAATGAGTCGTTCATTTTGATAATATGCACATTCGCAGGTACTTGAAAAATGTAAACATTGCAAAATTCTGCTGGAATTCGACAGCATGATCATGACTAAATTTGCCTTATATCGACTCTGTAGAAAGCCGATTGAAAATTTGTATATTTATAAACAAAATATACATATTTAAGACTTATTCTGGAGTCTGTGGGAATAATTGGTCCTCTCCTGTGTTAATAATGAATCAATTAAAATTGCTAATGAAAACCGCGCGAAAAATATCGATCCTCGTACCCACGAGTGCTCATGCCGCTCACCAAAGTTCGAACCCTTAAAAATTGACCTTTTAACGGCTATATGCGTCGTTGGCGTTCCTACTGTTTATGTGCTTTAAAAGCCAAGATATTGCATATTCTAGGTTCAAAATGGCGGCCATTTTGAAATCCAGGATGGCCGCTGATATGCAATTTAAAAAAATGCCAACATTGATTTTCTGTTTCTGTGACAGCTAAACTTAAGAAAAATGGAAAAACTAGCAAATCTCCATAAAAAGCCAACAAATAGGAATATTTGAACATAGTGAACCTAACTATAAGCAATAGACCAATATGATACTGCGTTTAAAGACTATGGGATGTAGACCAAATAACGAAATGTATAACAAATTCTGTTGTCTCCATCGGGGGGCTAGGGGAAAACCGAGTGTAAATTCATAATAAATTATTACAATCATATAACCGTCTGCTTCCGCAAATAAAACTTGCACATTTTCTTGAAAATGAATAAAATGTCACCTCAATTTCCTTTCCCTAATATCAGTGACCAATGGATATACATAGACTTCGGCAAACAATGGAGTTAAAGATATTCAACAATCGGCCCAGTATGCGGAGCCATTGTTATATCGCCAAGCATGCAGTTGAAAACGCGGTAAATTGAATAGAAATGAAGTTAAGCAATAAGTTACATATTTTGGTTCTGCACAAAGTTGTTAGGTCAAAGCTTGCCCAGCATCTTTTCTTTCATGATTTTTGTTCGTGTTTCTTCCTTTACGAATAAATTATGAAACATACGGCCAAAGTTAAGTGAACACGCACTATAGAAGCTCAAGATTTACTTATTTGTGAATGAGGGTAAATATTTTGTGCTTGCATCATGAGGAAAAAAATACTCAGTCTAAATCTGAGAGGTGATACCACTCGAAACATTTTCAACTGCGTGACAATATAACAATGACCCTGCACTCCCAGATAAAAATGAATAGGAAGTGTTTTTCTCCAACGCATACTAGGCAGATTGCTGAATATCTTTAGCTCCATCTCCATTGATTGCTAAAGTCTGTGTGTATCCACTGGTCACTGATATTAGGGAAAAGAAATTGAGGTGACATTTTATTTATTTTCAAGAAAATGTGCAAGTTTTATTTGCGGGATCAGACGGTTATATGATTGTAATAATATATTATGAATTTACACATGGGTTTCCCTAATTTGATTTATTAGTGAAAAAATACCTAAAAATCAGGGTTATCTATATTTAAAGATACGCAAAAATTTCCAACCTTACACCAAGTTGAAAAAGCGGGGGAGGAAGATTACATGTATGACTACCTCCACATAGATTATATCCCCTCCACTCCACCCCGAGATTAACGCCTATGCTGGGCATATATGAAAGGGGTACGTATTTCCAAAGACAAAGTTAACCATAGTAATTATACAACATTTAAAATAAAGAAATACATTAAAGTAGGCACGCTCCAATATTTGTATCAAACTGAAGGCTGCACTCCAAACATACACAGCTGTAATTAGTATTATCATATCTCTAGAATAAAACAATTCTGTTCAGTTTCAAATTTTGCAAACGCACATTCAAAACACTAGAACACTTTTATGTCTCTTTCTAACATACATTGTAGAAGCTCATGGGTCTTGTTTCGAATAGAAAAAGAAAGGAATACTACTGTAAACACCATGCAAAATCACGCACACATCTTATTCAAAATAATGCAACACATATCACACTCTCTCCTGCGCCCGATAAAAAGAAAATTCAGACACATTTTTCTCATGACATTAAAGAGGGACCGCAATGCGGCTGTACAAAAAATCTACGGTAGAATTTATGTATATTTGAATAGTAACAATATTTTTTTATCGCCATACATTAATACTTTCATGGCATGCTATATGTAATAAAGACACTATCATCTTTCAAATAGACCTATAGACTGCTCCAGATTGAAATAACGATGGATGATGTAGGCTTTTTGTCAAAATTGGGCAAACAAGTTTTAGGGTATTTTGAAGATGGTAGATTTAAAGAAACTGTTGCCATGTTCAAATATCAATGTAATCCTGGTTTAAACGTTTCATAATGCTCCAATTTGCATCAGTCTAATTTCATAATGTCTCGTCTGGTCATAACAAAAAAGAAAATAATTATAGTCTCTATCCATGACATTTCAGAATTTCCCTAGCGGGGTAATGATAATGAATCTCCACAGACCATGAACACGCTTGCTATATTTTACGCTCTAATTATGAACTATGGGTCAAATATAGTGCAACCAATTATGTTTTGCTGAGAAAAATTATAATAAGACGAAGGATTTTGATATAACTATGAAACTATCATTCTTAGATGTGGCAAAGTATACATTTTAGGTCCTTGTAATACAACAACTATATTAACATGCATTCCAGCATTTTAATATCGGAACACTTTCAAATAACCCTGTAATGTACCTTATCCCTTATATTTTATCAAAACCTGGCAATCGAATGCTGTAAACAAGTTTTCTGAATTTAGCACCCTCAAATTACCCCAAAACATGTTTGCCTGCTCATAACACGTACTGCCAACAGCAGTGAATTATTAAGTGTTATTAAAAGCATACATTTTGAAATCAGGATCAGACTATTATGACACATTTCAGGACTAAATACATGCACCTGTTATTACATTCCAGAATGTCGCAATTGCACAGGTGGGCTAATATGCGCTCGGCATTTGCAAATATATTCCAAAACAAAGTATTCATCCAAACTCCTCAGTTAGTCTAGATAAGTCTTCAATATAGTATTAATCAAATAGTATTCCTAATTTGAATATTTCATTGAAAAAAAATAGCATTTTATCTGTTATCGGTAGCGGTACATTTAGCAGGTTATATCTTATGCTCTAATTCCTTGATCATGGTAATGAGGACTGTAGTCGCTGTACAACATCATTGCATAGCATCCGGGACATTTGCTATAGATATAATCACAGCATTTGTTGTTGGAGAACTGGAGCATAATACTTATCCTTAAACTGATAAGTTCTGCTTGGGCTAGCGAACAACAGCTGTACTTAAAATATACGGAGGCTAACACGATGGGAATACGTAATAAAAATATAAATATTTCCTCGGGTTCGCCGTCAATTGAATAATTGAGCGACCTCTTGGGCGACGAGGACATATGTTCCGTGGGCGGACAGAGTTTTCAAGTAGGGTCGGGGGTTTGCATAATTTTGTTGTTCTTGTAATTCACAAAAAAAAAAATTAACATTTAAAATCAATCCACAAATACAGCAATTGTTTTAATCCCCAGACTTGTTCATTAGACGCATGAAAGTCGATTCTGAGTTATCGTTATACCCGCCCGCGACGCTTTTTGGAGACTAGAAATACCTGCATCAAAAATTCAAGATTGCTAAAATAACTCATTATTTTCAAATTATCGTCGATTTCACCAGTTTTAGCAATTGGAAACATATTTTTGTTTGTAAACATATTTTTGATAACTTTGAAGCAAAACCAGGCTTTTTTTCTGCGGCCCTACCTTTCGTGAAAATTTCTTCGGCGCATTTATTTCCATTTTGCACACATTTTAGGTCAATAATGAAATCTGATGAAATAATGAAAAATGAAAAGTGAAAAAGTCACTTCATTAACCAGGAAAAAAAGTAACCATAAACTCGGAATTGACTTTCATGGGCCTTATGTATTGCTATATCGGTGAACATTATATTGCCAACCCATTGGACATAATTAAAGAGACATGAGGAGATTTCCAGAAAGAAGCGCCCCCAATTTTTTCGAACCCGGTTTTTTTTGCATATTTGGAATGCTTTCCAATGTGTTAGATCACACCTGAAGTGAATAAGCCGAATACGCCGTCTTATGTAATAATATAATGATTTAGTACTTTCTGTCGTGCACGACAGAAAGTCAAAGCATGGTGTTCTATGGGGACAATTACGACAGTCAGGCAAGTTCAAAACAAGGTTTGCTGTTTTCTTTTGTACTTGTTTGTCCAATAAACATTCGGAACGTTCTTAGTAGGTGGTCTACAATCGATCCTGTGGAATTTGAGAGAAATTCGTATCCTAAAAAAATCTCCTCTGTCACTTTAAGTTGCAATTTTGCAAGGTGAGTAGCCATTTTCTTTTATGTCCTAGTGTGTGTGTGTTTATGTATTAGTTTTGCAGACAGCCGGTCACCCTAATTTGCATATTACGAAACAAAACGTTATATGGGTGCACACCACTAAATAAACGCTCCATTGAAATATACGTAAAAGTACTACATCGCGCCCTCTGATTTGCATCCCGCGTGACAATATTTTGAATGTTTTGATACAATTTCCCTATAGAACACACTGAAACTTTCAAGAATTTTTTGATATAATTCTAGTATAAGATTTTAAGTAAAAGTGGCATATGAACAAGCGCCACCACTAATTCGAGCCGACGTGCACGCCCCTCAAGGCCGCTTTCGACAGGGCCGGAAGTCGAGGCCTACTTTCTACACAGAATCGAATTTCAAAATGATTTATATCAGAATTATTTAAAAAAAAAAAAAAACACTTTTATTATAATATAACCACCCTCACTGGAAACCGGTCCGCAAAGGACTACAACTATCTCACACATTTTGTTAATTTACCGGAACTACCTACCATTCCCCAATGGTGGAGTGCTTTTAGTGTTGTGCGGCCTTTGAAATAGTATTGCGCTTCAATTCTGTTAAAGACAACTCGTCACCATTTACTCTCTTTATGCATATAAAACCTAAACACAAATAATCAAGAATAACAATCATTCCTTAAACGCAAGTAATAGGATATATGTTTTTACACAAAGATTGGTCCCCACAATGCACAAATATAAGGTTTCCCTGCAAAATGGGGCCCTGTACTGGAAACAGCACACAGACAATCTGAATTCAATGAAGCAAAGCACCGCAACGTTACTCGTCCTCTGGCCTAGAGCAGATTTGGGAACTACTCTGTGTTTTTGGATAAGAAGAAGATATAGCTATGTGGCAGTACTTGATCCTATGAATAATAAAATTATGGTATTTCGAAAAGAAAATGAAGTATACTAATTTGTTTTCACAATCATTAAGGAAAATATTTCATATTTACTATGATGATCACAGCTTAGATACATAAATTAATGTACCTAAAACGCATCAGGTTTGGGAATTTTCCTTTAAAAACAGTACTTCCCCTATGCATCCTTTCACACCAAAGATTTTTTTTTTCACATCTTACAAACCAGCAATTCATTTAGATCTTAAATGACAAATGAACTTTCAATCATATATTAATTCCCCAGCACAAGAAAAACAAGAAAGTCAGTAAATGATTAAAAAAATAGGATTTCCTCCTCATTTTAAACCTCTTACCTATGTTTATGGTTCATGTGCACTAAATTAGCCTATTGGATCATCCATCAATAATATCCTTTCACAATGACAAATCCTCAAAATGAAGAATTGGGTTTTCAGCCAATCTATTTTGTGATTCACATGACTCAGTGACGTATATTATCATCATAATACACCGTCCATTGTGCAACCAAACACCATCAATGGCTTGTTCAAATAGTCTTTATTATGAGGCAAAATACACGTTTGAAAGGACTTTTGTGTAAAAATACAGGTTTTTGGTATAAAATTCATTTCCACTTAAATTATCCATTTTCCATGAAAAAGGGCCTTTTATATTTCGTCAGAATAATTTCTTCTTCACAAACAATGGCAAACGTTAAATTTCATTCAATATATCAATCAAGCAACAAACCACATTTGAAAACGAAAATCATAAAATGACTCAAAAATTATTTTTTCACCCTGTTTTGGGATCATGTGCCCAATTATAGGTTGATCATCATCGATAATAAGATCATTTCATTGACACCAAAAATACATCACTGGCTTGTTAAATGCATCTCTTACATTATGTCTGATGGCAAATAACATTTTGAGATTTTTTGTGTAAATTAACGTTTTTTGGTAAAATGCATTCCACTTTAAATTTAACTTTCTTCCATTGAACAAGTGCTTTTTTTATTTCATAAAAATATTTCTTCTTCGTAACAAATTTAGTTTTCAGTCCAGATACATAAATTCCATGACATTTGAAAAAACGAAATCCATAAAAATTAGAAAAACAAGAAGTTTCACCAAATTTAGAGGCCCTTTTTAACCTATAGTCATGATCATGGTTAACTCAATTACAGTTTGATCATCATCAATAATCATTACTTCATTTGACACCAAAAAATAACAATCAATGCTTGTCAAATGCGTCTTCTATGGCAAAAACCTTTCGAGATTGTTTTGTAAACATTAAGGTTTTTGGTAAAAAAAGGGCATTTACAACTTTAATTTTGCACTTTTTTTTTTTTAAAAATGGAAGGGCTTTTTTTATTTTGAAAAGAATAGTCCTTTTTACAATAATTATTCAAATTTAAGTTTCCATCATAGAGTCCATTCCACGACATTTGAAAATGAAAATCCTAAAGAATAAAAAATTTTGTTTGTTCACCAATTTAAGCCTTTTTTACCTTATTTTGTTATTCTTGTACATTAAATATACTTTGATCATCACAATATGTATTACCTTTCATCTGCACACCAAAAAATACTCCATAGCTTATCCATACCACTTTTATGCTTAAAATAAATTTTGATGTTTTTCGTGTACAATGGACGTTTTGGTAAACAGTGCAATTTTTCACACCACACCCATGTCCAGCGAGTTGGCAGTAAGAAATGGATTTTGATTCTACAGAAAATTCTGAATTAGATAATTCCTTTCAGAATTTTGCAACAAGACAGGTGATTAAATCAATCGATGTCACTGAGGGACTAATTGTGGCCATTGTCACAAATCTGGAAGCCATGGAGACAAAATGCCCTATTGGTTCATTTTTCTTTGTTGCCTGGGATATCAGTCGGGATACCATGTGAAGAAGAGAAAGGAACCTTTTGCTATCCTTAATCCCATTGAAATGGGCAAATTGATGAATCTTTACGTTAAGCAATAATTGCATTTTATCTGACAACCATGCTGTAATGTTTTTCAATTTTTGAGATCTTGGGTGGGATCTTTTTGTGTGTTTAAATGTGCCAACATTGAGGGAGACTGTGGGGTCGGTGGGTAACCATTGGCCTCTAGAAGCCATGGAAGACAAATGTGCTATTTGTGTCCAATTCCCTAATCATTTGCTATAATACCTGAAGATGAGACTTTTGTGCTGTGCTAAATCCCCATTTAAGTGGGCAACATTGCATTGGGGAACGTGAGTGTGTGTTTAAATGAGCCAACATTGAGGGATATTGTACTGTGTGTGTGTGTGTGTGGGGGGGGGGGTGTGTGTGGGTGCGGTGTGTGTGTGTGTGTGTGAGGGTGGAGGGTGCGCGAATGCGTGCAAGCGCGCTCGTGGGTTGTGAGCCGTGTGGCGTATGGTTATTCCCTTCTCGCTGTGAAAAGACCAAGCAACGTTTTTTAACATGGCATCCGGAGGATATTGAGAAATCTTAAAATTGTACCATTTTAGAATCATGAGATATATACAAGCATATAGTTTCCCTTTCACCATAATTTGCACCAATACCGACAATTAACATGTGTATTCGTGAGACTATTATCTCCAAGTATGTATACAAGTAAATTAGTGCATAGTGTTAATTAAAAAAAAGTTGTTGCGAATTATGAATTGTTAAGAATTATGCAGACACGTGTTTACCCCTGCTATTTAATTTTATTAAATAGTTAAATGATAAATCGAATAATTTAATAAGCAATCAACAACTCCGCACATTCCCGTCGGCGTTGTTTATTCACGCACCTGATAGTAAATTTACATCAAAACTTCTGCCATTATATTACTTATATTGGCATATCGTGGTAAATATTATGCCCGTATTTCCACATTGCCGAATCAAAGGTTTTCAGTCATGTACATAAGTGATTTTAATTGTTTCGTTTCGAACGAGCCCTGAAGAATTTTTCAAATCAATAATAATGCAAGTTTATACCAACATATTTAGTATAGTATAACCATAGAGGGTACACTTTTATGTTATGATTATGTTTTAAAAATACACTTAAGTAAATGGGTGGGTGGGGGGTCCAACGTGTATACAACAATTTGTGGTTTTCGTTCTCCAGTTTTTACGTAAATATTTGTGCCCATTTTTTTAAATGCCTAAATATTAGTTACCATATTTTGGTGAAAAATCAAATCGGCCATGGCATTATTATGCGAATTGGCTTAATTGGGCTAATAAGCATAATTAAGCATTTGATGGCCGCTATTTCAAATTTGTGTGCCCCTTAAATCGTACTGGAGTAACTTTTTTAAGATTTTTATTTCAGCATTTGCAAAATATTATGCTGTCGCTATTTATGAGCCACATTGATGGAAACAAGTCCTTTGGGGAACGTGTTCTTTCATTTTCAGATGGAGAAGTGGGGTAGACGTGTTGTAAAAATCGGTTTGGACCGTCATTTTGAATCGGCAACGCCGTTTTCATTTTTTTTATGTTTGTGTCATCAATGACCAGAGTTTTGGTAAAAATTCCAAGCTAAGACTATTTTACGCACCTCTATACTCTGTTCGATCTCAGATTTGGGGGGTGACGTCACTGCCTGTGTTAGGTTTTGCACCTTGGAAACGCACGCGTGTCCGACCTCGGAATTGGCAGCATTTCGTTACGCACGCGAAGAAAGGCGGCGCAATCCAACCTAGAAGCGAATGCAAAGGCGCGTCATGACGTCACCCCCAACTCGAGACGAAAAAGTTAGGACAACTGCGTTTTGACATGTCGTATCTTGCCTATATGGGGGGGGGGGGGGGTGCAATAGCACATTCCAAAATTAAATCTTGTCCCGTATAAGCTCTCAGGAATCTGTCTTGAAACATATTTTTGCCGTAAAGATAACGCATATCTAAATATCCATTGGGTAGTAAATCTAGACAACAAGGCACCCACGTGCATGTAGCAATGAAACTACAGTACTAAAGGCCGCATTCCTACAGGAATCTTCTCTTATCGTGTCAAGTAACACGCTTTCAGACTCCAAGACTGTGCTGTAAAGTACGGGCCCACAGTTTCAAACGGTTTGGTACGGACATGATTCTATCTGGTTGACGTTAGTTCACTCAGCATTCTCGTTTAGCAAGGCAATTGGATGTATATCACTTGTGTCAGACTCAGACTCAAGAATAATTTTACGTTCAAGTTAATTTTTATTCTACCACATCTTCAGTGATTGAAACTAAGAAGATAGGCAATAGATGTACAATATAGTACTGTAAGATACACTATAATCGTAATACAATTGTGTAGACCAAAGACCCATGACAAGATATATGCAATTTTTAACTAATGAAGTGCAGATACTACCAATTTATACTATTAGCAAATAAACAAGGGCTAAATTATATGTAGGTATATAAATCATTATGATCTCGATTACGAAAGGTAGAATAACATAGTAGAAAAAATGGTGGAAGAGGATGTGGGAAGAGGCCCATTAAAATCATATGACCTTAGGGGTTGGACCCACCAGTGGGGAGATAGAAAACTATTTTGTGAGCCAACAAGGAGGGACGGGACAAAAACAGGAAAAAGCAAGACACGACAAGACAAAACAGGGGACATAAGTCCGGACAGACAAGGGGGGTAACAAGAAGTAAATCACGTTGATGATAGATAAAATAAAGGTAAAAAAAATAGAAGTGAAAGTGGTAAAGTTGATGTGTGCTTATTCGGTTTAGAAAGGTAATAGCCCGGAATTATTGCAACGAACTGAGGCCTACTAGAATGATATGTAGGCTGTCGGAAATTGAAAATTGTTCCTTCGCTCATCCGACATAAAAATTAGTTAAAAATTATTATTCGGTATTATCTGTACAATACTTATTATAATATTGGATGGCTGAGGTTACTAACAGAAAATATCGCCCGAGCCTAGATATTAAATCTCGGGCGCGAGCATTCGCACAAAGACGAGCTGATATTTTCTTGGCGAGGGCGATATTTTCTGTTATCAGACGAAAAAACCATCAATATTATTATTATTATGCAAGAAAAGAGAAGTGACTTGACCAAAATAGTTTTAAAATAGATTCAAACTAATGGCAAACAGAGTATTGCTTTGACGAGTTGCTATGACGAAGCCCGATATTTTGCGTATTGTGCAGTGTTGGCGGGACGCGATAATCGCACTGTGGTATTGCACCACATATGCATAATATGTAATTTATTGATTACAGTCTAGTGGATATATTTGCATGAAAGAAACTTAAATTAAAGGGGCTTGTTCCGATTTATGTTTATTGTCGTATTTACTGATATGAGAGCCTGGCGGTTGCACATAGCCTCATCAAGTACCACAATGATAAGAATACGGCTTTCAATCTGATATCCAAATCGATTACTACTTTCGGGTAAATCAGGGAGTCCCAAAGGACGATCTGAACACGCACCTTTAATTTTAAAAGAACAAAAAATTGTACTTAATTAAAATATAAAAAAAGAACAAATTAAAAAAAGAAAAAACCTAAAAAATTAATTTTAATGATTTAAATTTTAGGTCAAGCGAATTTCAGATTCCTAGGACCGGAGTTTTTTTAAGGAGTATTTAGTTCAGTTCAAAGTAGGTTTAATTGGAATACAATTTTTGGCGCTTGTTAGTGGATGGATATCATTGGTTTTAAAGAAAAAATGTCAAATGATTTTTGAATCTTATTATGAAAATAATAGTGCGTGAATTATGCTGTCATGAAGAGATCTACCTGGGGAAGACAGTGATGCGTGATGATGATTTACTGCCGAGATCAGAAGGAGAATTGGAATAGGCGGGCAGCATTTGCAAAAGTGGAAAACATCATGAAACATAAGAAGACAAGTATGGAGTTTAAGAGGAGAAGTTGTCAATGAATACATTCTTCCTTTTATGGACAGACGGCAGTGAAATGTGGTTTGGAATAACACAACGATGGAGATGCACGTTGCACAGAGAGGAAGGTGGAGCGAATCATGCTTGGCATATCAGACTCCAAGAAGATAAAAAGAGAAATGCTGGATCAGTTCACAGACAGGAGGGTACGATATTATCGATGCATTAGGAGGAGTGCCAACATATGATGGGCAGGCCACGTTGCTAGAGTGCAGGATAACAGGTGGACCAACAGAGTGAAAGAGTGGACCCCCATAGAATGGACCAGAAAGCCAGTACGTCAAAAACCCAGATGGAGAGACGACGAATGACAAAACAACTTGGTCCATTGGACAAGAATGGCCAAAGATAGAGATTTGTGGAAGCATCTAGGGGGGGGTTCTCCAGAGTGAGAGTGAGGCAAAGACCCTGTGGATATGGATAGGAATATGCTGTTTGAAGTTTATTTATATTGTTTTACAGTATTTTAAAACTTGTCTGAATAATTGGCTTGTATGAGATAATTAGGGAGAAACAGGGGCAAATACGGATGATTGTTTTGAAGTTTAAATAGTTTATCAAGGTGGGTTGGATTATTTAAGTTCCACGGGTAGTGACTTCCATAGATTAAGGGTATTGTTGGATGTTGCTCAGAAAATATTACTGTAAGAAATATATGGAATAATGAGAGTGTTGTATAATGTGAACATGAAATTGGTTGGTAGTGTATGTTTGAGTCCTTTAAGAACATCAATACTTCTAGAGAATTGGTTTGTGATCTTGGAAATATGGTCTTTTCAATTAATATGTTTGTCAATTACAACACCTAAAAATGTGGTGATAGTTGTGGGATTTATTTTAGTATTATCAATCTGTGATATGGAATTTAGGGGGTTTGTTGGAATTCTTGGTGAAGTGAATATAATTTTGTTTAAAAATTGAGATAGAGCTTATTAGCTTTAAACCAATTTGTGACACGAACCATTTCAGTGTTGAAAGAGCTTGAAAGTGTTGATGAGGGTATCTATGTTGGGATGGGAAACGAAGATAATAGTATCATCTGCAAAAAGGACAAAAGAAAGAAGGTCAGAGGAATGAGAAAATGTCATTCACGTTGCGAAGGAAAACAAGGGGCCAAGTACAGAACCTTGGCGAGCACCCCGGGGAACGTGGTAGTGAACAGGCAGACGAGCAGACAGGTGAGTACCAAAACAGGTAAATTGTTGTCGATTGCAAAGGTAGTCTGTGAGAAGCGCTAAGGGAGTTCCGCGTATGCCATAGAGGGAAAGCTTAGTTAGAAGAATATAATGATCAATGGTGTCGAACGCCTTAGATAGGTCAAGAAAGATACCAATAGTATGATGAAAGAGAGGAAGAGATTTTATCAAAGATATCAAGAAGAGTCAGATCAGTGAGATCAGTGGAATGTTGTTTCCTGAAGCCAATTGATTGGGGTGAAGGATATTATAGGAAGGGTTATCTATACATAAAGTTGTCTGATGATCGCACAAGCGTGAAACTCCGAGTAAGTATAATGCCGCGGTGGCGCAATTGATTAGCGCATCCGATATCTAAACGGAAGGTTGTGGGTTCGAGTCCCATTCACAGTATGTTCATTTTGCGATTAATAATGCTACGTCCGCGCTGTCATCAATTTCTCACATATTTGTATTTATTTCTTCATGGCAGTAGTTCACAAGAGATTTAGTAGCTCCAATTTCTCAGATATTGGAATTGGACTTAGGAAATTTATTGGTTTACGCGGCAGTGCGTTCGAATGGTGTAAATCAAACTTGTGCAACAGTGCACAATATGTACGCATCGGAAAATCATCCGTCCAGGAACGTCTAGACTTCCGTGAAGTCTGAAAGGTGTGCAACTTCGAATGTCTAAATTTTTGTTTGACGCAATCATCCAATGGCGGCACCCTGTGGTGTCACCAATTTGCTGAGTCACAGTCAGAGGCCTGGTATTAACTTTAATGATGCTACAAGCTAAAATATGGGTTTTGTACGGTTATCACAAGTGATTTTGTCTGATTAAAACGGTATGTCTGATTGAAATGCATTTTACAATAGGGTAATGGCAATGACCTTTCCTGTGGAGCAGTTTGGAATGAATCCCTTAATGAACCCCTTAGTTCCTCTCTCATGGGAGATACTCCTTTACACTTTGAGAGTAATGTAAATCACACCGTATATGTTGGTCATGTGAATTAAGGGGATATGTGTAGAGTAACCTTCATATTCCTTTTCAATTGCAATGTGAAGCAGTGGCCAGTCATTTCAACATAGAGTAAATCACATAAGAATTCGTATGCGGTTTGATTTTCAGCAGAACTCTGTTCAGAACTCTGGTATGTTATGCGTAAGTACGTTGCCGCCAAACCTACAGGACCTTTAGGTGACCCTTGACCCAAAGTGTATTGAGGGAGTTCCAAAGCTCCACTCATTCCAAGTCTTTTTGAAATACGCATAGACCTAATCTGACCCCTAGATGACCTTTGACCTCACATCTGTTGAGGTCACCGATTTGAGCGTAGGTATTTCACACAGTGATTAGTATATGGACATGCATTTTGTATTTGCAAAAAATACGATTTGTTAGAAAATTGAGGGCTCCATCCTCGGGAAATGTCTGAGTCAGCATTTAAATCCCTCAAAGTACCTGTATGTGGATTACTAAACATTTTGTCCACATACAGCTGAACATGTATTCATATTCATACGCTGCTAATGTCATCGTTTCCTTCCGAATTTTTTTTAAGCGGGACAATGGAATCAGTAAAATTATCACTGCAGAAGTTAGTATCCATCGGGCAGTGCGCTTTCGAAAACCCCTTTAAAATTCTCTGCCTTGTCAAAAGATTTTTTCACGACTCGAGATATGACTCAATTTGTAGCGGACGACGAAAGACAGGAAGATAATTTAAATGAAATTGTTAAAAGACATCGACTACAAAGTCTTTAAAGTCCACACATCATGAAATTATGATTATATATCAATAGAAAGCTTTTGATATAAATAAAACGAGAAACATAAGTTTTATTTCCAAACTGCTACAGGTAAGTCACAATTACACTGAAAAAAATATTTTCCTAACCCCCCTATAAAAAATGAAATTCTTCAAATTCGGCGCTATGCCTGTGACGTCATTAAAGCAACCAGTCAATAGATCATGTACTAAAACGCACGTACAACTGGTTCGGAAATCAGTTTCCTAGGTCTTTCATCTTCAACCAAAATGAGTGGAAGTACAAGCCCTGGGTAGAAGCTGAGTCAAAATATGCAGATAGAATCAGAATTGGGATATTCATCGTCGGGAAGTACCTCGGATAGCGAAGAGCTATCCGGCGAGGACAACGACGAAGGTGATATACCGGGGCCCTACCGGGGATACCGTGGGGTGATACACCATTAGCTGCCTATAGTTTTTTTTATAATGAACGGTCAACCAGTCATAGCGGAAGAAGACAGAACATTGACAATTGATGAAAATCGGTTAGAAAAACAATTTCGGATTGGTAAGTTTAGTATTTGAAAAATTAAAAGAAAACCATGCTCTACGCGGCAATATTGACATTGTTATGGATAAAGCGAGTCCAGTCTCAGCTATGGCATGGCATGGCTGCATGCATCGCATATACCAGCCTCCAATCTACCAACATATCATGTATGCAATTCTGCGGAGTCTCGCTTCTTCCTTTCCCCTGTTTTTTTTCTGTCATATATGAATTTGCTAGGTCTAAAACGTGCATTAATTATAAAACGTGGTGAATCGTGAAGGGGATAGTTTGCTTACCATGCAGAGCAGGCCGGCGAGTTGGAAATACGAATTTAATACTAAGAGAGAAGGGCAGCAACTAGTTCATGACCCGGGCAAATCAATATAATTCATCTTATAAGCGGCATCTGCAAACATTCTACACATGAAAATGGATTTGCACATTTAATAATCATGAAAGGTGCAGAAATAACTTTTCAGAGCTGTGGCATGGTTGCCATGCCGTGAATACACACTTACCACCATCCACTGACCGGCCGCGGGTCACACACCAAGTGAAGTCTAAGTCCAAGTACCAACAACTTTCTCATCTTCATTCTCTTCTTACATGCACATAACAATGTTAATACATCCAGAATATCTCCATTCGACACTATAATTATTAGAACATCATGACTCGCGCTGTAATTTTTTTTTTTTTTTTTTTTTTTTTTTTTTTTTTTTTTTTTTTTTTTTTTTTTAAAATATTAAATATGCAAAGTAGGGCCTATGTATTACCGAAATGACGTCATGCATTTAAAATAGGTCTTGGTCCTTTTTTTTGAGCGTACGGAAAATACAGCAATTTCTGAGAGTGTGCTCGACTTGCTAGCCACCACCAATCCATAGCTCTTAAAAACAACATCCAGGGCTTGACTGGCATCTCTGATCATGATATAGTTACCTTCAATATCAAACGTAAACATAAACACAACATCAAACACCAAGGAAATATACAATTTCCATAAGGCGGACATAAATATTCTAAAAGAAAAAGCCCACGATTTCACACAAGAGTCTTAATGTTCAAACCCAAATCTGTTGATGAAAATTGGCCACATCGCGACTGGCCCTGTACAAATCATGGATGAAACTGTGCATCAAAAATGTCAAAACCAGGCGTCACTTGCCTTGGATTACCACCGATCTGAAAAGAAAAATGCGCAAGAGAGATAGATTAACAAAATGGCTCGTAGTATGCATACGGGGGCCGGATGGATAAAATTCCGTAAATACCGCAACATGATTACAAAACTGATTCACAAATCCCATAAGACTTATGTAAACAACATAATTGGTGACAGTGCTGAAGAAAACCCAAAAAAGTTCTGGTCATATGTTAAACTGATAAAAAAAAAGAAACCAGAAAACTTAGGTATACCTAGGTATACCTACTCTGCGCACAGCCACAAAGTTGAGTGCAACGGACGGAGATAAAGCTGAGGCTCTAAATTGCCATTTTAAGTCGTTTTTACAAATAAGTAGGATAACCTACCTCCAAGCGGAAACTGTCACCATACAGTGCACCTTTACTTCATATTGAAACACCTGGTGTTGAAAAACAACTGTCATCTTTGAATCCATCTAAGGCCTGTGGACCGGACGAGTTACCACCACGCCTATTGCAGACCATTGCACACGAATAGCTCCAGCACTCTCTTTCCTGTACCAAGAATCGTATGACAATTCCACTGTTCCCTCACAGTGGAATTGAAACGGGCACTAGTAACTGGCATCTACAAAGGGTCCTAAATCAGATCCATCAAATTATCGTCCAATTCACTCACTTGTCTCTGCTGTAAGATCATATTGTCCTAGTCACATAGCCAAGCCACCTACAAGCAAATAAGATTGTCTGGATTCACAGCATGGGTTCCATGAACGGCTTTCCACTGTTACATCACTCATTACATTATCACATGACTGGGCTTCTACCTTACAACAACGTGGCCAGCCAGATGTCTTTCTCCTTGACTTCAGTTAAAGCGTTGACACGGTTCCACATCTCCGTCTATCAGTCAAACTAAATCATATGAGAATCGGTGTGGAAACACCTTGGCTTGGATTCAATCTTTTCTAGAAAACAGGAGTCAGGCTTGTTTCTGTCAATGGCACCCATTCAACTTTTTCAATGGGGAATAGTGTTCATCGGAGAAGACAACATGGTTCATAATAGGCCTGCACTCTTCCTGTTATATATAAACGACATACAAGATAAAATCCAGTCCACAATGAGGTTGTTTTGCTGACTCGACCACCATTGTATACAGCGAATTATGATCGACGAGAATATCATATATCCTTCAGCAAGACCTTGCGGATTGGTCCTCCACTGGCTTATGCAGTTTAATGCAAAAAAACCGTGTGACCTATCCTATCAATCAACCAGGAGGAAACGCAAACCAAGCTTCACACGTATACAATCTTTGGTGAGTGTCTCGGAGAGTAGATCATCATGACTACCTTGGTGTGGACCATCTTACATGACCTCCGCTGGGATAACCACTGCAACAAGATCAAGCAAAAAGCCAGCCGTTTACTTGGATTACTCCGTCGTACTCTTTCTCCCTGTAAACAAAGCGTCAAAGCAAAGGTATACCAAACTATCATACGCCCGCAAATGGAGCACGCTTCTAAAGTATGGAGCCCGCACACCCTAAGATGGAGTTTATCCCTTGAACATGTCCAAGAGCAGCTGCTCGCTTTGTATTAGGAGATTACCGTAGAACAACACATGTAACACTTTTAATTACCACCCTGGGCTGGGATCCCCTCCATGTCAGACGTCCCTTCCTCAAGCCAAAATGTTCTTCAAGATTCACTACAATCATGTTAATATCCAATTTCCCCAGTCCATACAGCCTGCATCTTATTTTGGGAGACATGATCATCATTTGAAATGACACCATTCCTAAAGCAACCATAGATCCATACAAGTTCTCTTACTACCCACGTGCTGTACGAAGTCTATAATCACTACCATTTTTACTGCCTGTACCGCTCCATCAGTGCCAGCCTTTCAGGAACCACTCTGCCTACCAGCATACTGTTGCGGTCACCTCTGGGTAGCAAAGTTCTGTAATTACCAAGACTGTTTTTAAAATGCATCCCTCAGTTTCTCATCGGATTTTGTTAATCTTCACCTTTTCCTCCCTTTGGCTCTGATGTTGCACCTTGCACCAAATCCCAGTTTAGCGAATTAAGCTGTATAGGATCACACCATTGATGATTGAAGATCATAATTTCATGGTGTGTGGACTTTAATCATTCAATCGTTTATTGTAAGTCACATTTTAATGGTTAGAAGTCAAGGTGGATCTTCAATTGCTGCTTGGTCTAATGGCCAATGATACAGGACCAGGTATCAAAGTGCTGTGCTGTTTGCATGTCCATGTTTTTATTAAAATTTCTTTAAAAATGTTCTAGATCATTCATCCCGAACATATCAAAACATCACGAACATAATCAATTTATTTCTGAGACTTTCGAGAGCAAAGAAAGTTGCAGCGCGATGTTGCTGCATAATTATTAAGTTTTATATTTCTCACTGCGAAACACAGGTTTCTCTCCCGGTTTCTCTCACTACAGTGAAATGTTGCATTCGAGGTGCATTTTTGTGCGGGCTTGTATCTTGTAATTAACAAAAGAAAACATGCCGAGTTTGTATCAATATAATGTTGTCAGGTGTTCTCTATTGTACAAAAACAACTTTATCGTTGCTGTTGTTACTTACAAGACGTATGAGCATTGAAAATAGTACTGAGCGACCCTTGAGACACCCTGCATATATGATGGATTATACCTGTACTTTTAAAACGACAGTGTTCACAAAATAAGCGCACCTGCCATATGGTGCATTGTTAATAGAGTCGATGATGAAATATGATTGCCGTGATTGCCTTCCTCTTAGTGACAACAATAAATCAGTTCATGGCATAATTACAATGCGCAAACAACCCGACGGGTTTTAGCTGCCGAGTTGTTTAGAAACAGGAATTGTCATCTTACTTGAACTTAATGGTTATATATTTAAAAAAAAAAAAAAAAAAAAAAAATCCCTCCCTCCCTCCCTTCCCTCCCTCCCTCCTCCCTCCCTCCCTCCCTCCCTCCTCCCTCCCTCCCTCCCTTCCCTCCCTCCCTCCTCCCTCCCTCCCTCCCTCCTCCCTCCCCCCTCCCTGCCCTCGAAATACGAAATCTCAAGGTATCACTTTCGCCTTTTCTCGAAATAAGGAAGCGTTATCTGCAAATAACGCCGTTAACTGTAGATAACAAAGCTGACCCTTAAATAAGGTAAGAACACTTGAAGGTATGAACACTCCCATGTAGTGTACTAACATGGAAGAAAGAGATACGAAGGAGCACTCGACTACACAAATCCGATTTTAATATGTTTCTCATTCCACCCGAACAAAAGGAAGGCATTCAAAAAACACCCTTTGATCATATTCTGCCGCAATCGATGATCGACGAGCAATCAGGCTCAATACGGTTGACACTACTCAAGACCGGGGGGATAAGTCTTTAAAAGAAAAAGGGGGTATCATCCGGTCCAAGAATCCACGTAAAAAGGGTAGTTTTTTTCAGGATCAGGCACGTTACGGACGTAACGTGAAAAGGGTCTAAAAATCACCCAAAATCAAGAAAAAAGGGTTATATTTTCTAAATGAGACTTACGCATTTAGGGTCCATATTCATTTCAGCATAAAAAAAATTAAAAAGTGTTCCGGAAGTCTGTACTTGCCTTCAAACCTGTGCTTTCAAATCCCTAAATTTCCACAAGAAACCATAACATGATTTTAGTACACGCCCATTGGTTTGAGATTGAGAAATGACGACTCCTTTTGTGATTGCCTGATTATGTCGCTAAATTGTTCTATATCACTTACCCATGAAACGGACAATGTTTTAGCAATTAAAACTCATTTAAATTTATTTAAATGTCAGTCAATTCTAGGTTTTATAATTTTCTTAAAATAACTTTTGGGACATCATTTTGGTGCATAATTGCGCGGATTCAGCAGTTTTCGGGGAAAATGCCGATTTATCGCTGCCCTTCAAATGCGGAAAATAACGTTTTCTAAATGCGAATTCTCCCGGATCCTTAGACCCAGAGGAAATGTCTGAAAACTAAATACCTCAAGGTTTCCGCTTACGAACTCTGAACACCTTAAATTTATGATTAGTTCAAATAAAACCTTACATGCACGAACTATATTTTATTGTTTATACCGTCGATCATTGGCCTATATGCATTTTAAGTTAACCACTTACAATACCCAATTGTTTTTTATCAAATTTGCATGAGAAAAATTGCTTGGCATGGGTTCCGCACTTCGCGCGAGAGATAGCGGCACCCCCTCCCCACCCACGCCACTTACTATATGAATTCTCTGTGACACTTTAACCCATAAGTCTTGTTTACCTTTTATAGCCAATTGATCATTACCTATATTTTGCCTATTAAATCACTTACAAATTTCAAATTATTTCTATCAAATTCGAATGAATGAAAATGTGCGTTGGAAAGTGAAGATTGCATTCTAGCGCAATGGCAGCTCAGCAGCCATATAGTCGACTTTTTTGACTAGTCTTGCCGTCGTCCTGTGAAATTTTGGATACGACCCTGGCTCAAAATGCATCCCCCTTTTAAATACTTTCCTCGGATACATATCCTGGCTGAAAAATTACTTTCCCCATATTTTTTTCTGAATTACACCAAGCTCAGACAAGCCTCTCTGGTGTCCAAAAGAATATGGTTTTGGGTTTTCACGTAAAAAGGGTAATAATATAGCATCAATTACTTGCTTAGGTAGGGAGAAGAGAAAGACACAAATACTAGTTTAGGGTATGCAAAATTGCGCCACTGATATTGTTTAGGGGCGCATATTCCATCAAGTACTTGTTTGGGGTGGTAGCAAATTGCGCTGCTGATACGTTTAGGGGTGAAAATTCAATTTTCGAAAATACGTATTTAGGGGGCTTTTTGTGATTGCTTGGACACGGATGTTACCCCCGTGTAATTGAGGAAGTGGCCCACCGGGCTCAGATACACCCCAAAGATCTAGGAGGTGTTGTTTTAGGTCAATCGAGGGGTGATGAGTTAAAATCTGCTGCATGCAAAAATTGATAGTTGGTGGAAAGTGGTGACTGATGAAATTCTTTGTTTTTAAAGGGGGACACTACATGATTTTATGATAACATAGCTTTTTTAATACGATACAAGTATGCACATATTCAAGAAAATGTAAATGTCCACATTAAAAGGTACGGATATTAAATTTGGTTGATTTTTTTAAATTAAAATGTATGAAAACCTCTGCCACTAAATGATTAAAGGGCACTACCCAATTTAAAGCGATAGTGGAAGTAAACCACCCCACGTGGTGAAATATTCGCACCTGAAACCTTACGCATGGATGGTGACAACTTTGTAACAATGACAGCATCAGTACGGATAATTAGTAGCACTAAAAATTCTTTTCAGAAACTATAAGTTATAATTTGACAAGTCAAAATAAGTACTTGACTCCAGTCCGTCTTTCAAGTGAGGGCAGCATTTTAATTACATGCTCTTTTACAGTGATAACAAACGAGTCTGGATTTGCCTATTGAAAAGTTTCAAGGTCTTGATCTTCAGTCTAAAAAGGTCCGGGGACACTGCCTATCTGAAGTGACGGTTATATGTCTCGGTCATCAGGTGAAAAAGTAGGGGCCTTTCTGGTAAAAATATGCTACCAAAAAAATAAGGGGTTTCATGCAGTTACACAGACTGATAAATGGGTTGTCATTCAGTAATGTAACTTGAAGAAGGGGCCAATGAAGTAACAACCTGAAATTCAAATAGGAAGCGCGTCTCTCAGGAGTCAAATTGCCATTAAAATTATAAACCTGTGTTGCCATGAAATTATAGAATTGTTCAAACTGTGCAGACGTAGCATGTGCAATTTTTAATTTGGATTGTAAAATTGTTTCAAAGGGGATACTTTTATGGAAACTGTGAAAAAGAGGTGGGTAGAGGAAAGAAGAAATTGTGGGTTATTGAGTATCTGAAGATTTTAAAAAGGAGGTTATGGGTTAGAAGTAGGACAGCATCACAAAAAGGGGCATTGGGTATCAAAAAAGTTAGAACAAAAGAGGGTCTATCTTTGAGTGCCACCACCACCACCACACCACCACCACTGGGAAAAGGTGGAAACTGTAAAATGTCTTAATGTTATGGCCTTCATTTTTTACCGTGCCTTGACTCTGGCACAAGACAGAAACTGATTTTTAGCACAAACTGCAGAATTGTCCATGGTATTCCATGATGGAATGATTAGTACACATAAATGGAAAAGGGCTTCAAATCTGAAATCATTAGCATGCAGTGCGTTGTGTACATAACCAGGTTTCTGTTCCCCTTTTGTGTCAGGGCGGAGGGGGGGGGGGGGGGAGGGGGGGGATAGGACACGATCTGCTCTATTTGGGGATGGGAGATTTCCATGACTAAAGGTTACGTCACACAGAAGACAGCTACGATCCAAACCTCTTCCCGACTACACAAGACCGCACTTTTTTTCAAAATCGGCAAAAATTGCAATTTATCCCGAACCAGGCTCAGCCACACAGCCGTTTTTTGCTAGAAGGAAAACCAATTCCAGACTGCTCCTGACTGGTGCCGATGTCAATTTCGAAAATCGTGAGCCAGTTTTTTTTGCATGTGTTTAGTTTGGCAAGGTCTGGGCCCCTTCTGTACAGTCATTCTGTGTCTAACGCATTATTTGCTAGAAAACCGCTTCCAGACTGCTCAAGATGGTGCGATCGGCCATTTTTCGAAAATCGTGAGTAATTTTCCTTTGTCAGGTGTAGTTTTTGGCCAAATCTGGGGACTGATGACAGTCTTCGAGCCTGTGTGGCGGGAACCGTGGCAAATTTGAAAAACCCGCACGATTTTTTAAGCTGCGAGAAAAAATCGTGGCGGGTTTGGAATCGGTAAGGTGGGCTTGAACACATGAGCGGTTTGAAGCGGTAGCCGCTGAATTGGTGCGCATCATGAGTGGCCATGTGCCGTTGGAAAGTGGTCGGCAATGAGTCTGCTTGACAGTGGGAGAGAAAATGCAAGCAAACTGGACATGGTAAATCGGCGACTAAACTCGGCGACTACAGAAGATAGGTCGCCGACTTGCAGTCTTGTAGCCACTTGTGCTGTCGTGTTAAGGTTTGCGACGGATTGAGAACTAATAAGTGACATTTGCTTGATCGCCTATGCTCGGCGATTGAGGCATTCTCTTGTCTTGTAATTTGAACAAGACGCAGCGAGTTGAAAGAAATGTGGTCTTGTGTAGTCGGGAAGAGGTTGTGGTTGCGCGCAGGTTGTCTTCATGTTACGGTACCTTTCTTGGCGTCAAAACAACTCGGCGGACCAATCGAGAGTGTATTGACAAGAGAAATCGTCACAAACTTGTTGCCGTCGTTTCAAGTCGGCGACTTCTAACGGGGAACGAACAAGGGGTTCGCCAAATTAAACATGTTGGATCTTGTTGATTCCATAATCGCCTACCGTTCGGCATTTCAGCATCCCTTGTCTCGTTGACGAGGGGGGAAACTCGCATACTAATAATCCCTGGTCGGGATTAAAAATGGTTAAATTTTGCAAGTTGACAAGACTTTAGCCGATTTTGTAGTCGGGAGTGGTGGGTTGGGAGCTGTATTCTGTGTGACTATACCTGTAAGAAAATGAATCTCCGTGGACAAGTATGTTTGCTGACTTATTGTCAGTGGACCATATTTTTTGAGAAACACTCAACCACAATGAACATTTTTTTCAGACTGGACCCTTTTGTTTGAGTTCCATTTTTTTATCCAGTGGTGTAACCATACATTTTCATTTTGGGAGGGAGCCGCGGTAGGGCAAGAGCATGGGGGGGGGGGGGGACACACATTCCCCAATGAGCCCGTACTTGCTTTGATTCATGGGGCAAGAAGGGAAAATTATAACTGGGGGTTGCCCGTTCCCGGCTGGTTACGTCAATGTTTTTGGATATTCTTATATGGCTGTGTTCTTCGAAATGATGAACTTACTCTAAAGGGCCTTTAGAATAGTTCTGAAACAAGATACTTAGTAGATGTAGGTGAATGTTTCTAAAGGCGGGAAAAGAATAAGTTTTGTTGAAATAAAATGAAAAACACCTTATTCCCCTGTAGTAAATAATATGGTTTTAAAATTACAAAGTAAACGAGATAATGAGCTGGTGAAGTGAGTGCAGTTTTGTCCGAGGGGATACAATTTTCTTCAGAAATTGGGGGGCTGAAAAGCTGGGATGCGGGTTCCTTTTTTACTAAGGGGCACAAACCAAAACATCTTGGATATTTTTGTTTAAAAACCTGCCATTCGTGATGGGTCTAAAAAGAAATTGTTTGATTGCTCTTTATACCCAACCCACTTTAAAAGCCACTTAAATAAATACTCTAGACACCAAAGCAAGTTTTCTGACAGTTTTCTCTCAATTACTATACTTTGGTAAACAAGTGTGATTAATTACCTGAATATGATAAAAACACATTATTTTTCTAGTGGAAACTGATGAAAACATTACGATCCCTTCTTTGGACAATATTTGGAGCAGAAAACGTAAACAAAATCTTAACGATTTTTAAACAACTCCAATCTTAGTTTAATATTGATGTTTCAATCTAATGTGTCGATAGAAGTGCCCTTTAATTCTTAATGACAAGTTTTAGACAAACATGAACATGAAAAATCCAAGTCAGCCCACCTCCAGAGGAACTTCTATGTACATCTCAAATATTTATTTCCCTTGATAATCCTTTTTTTTCAAAAGATACTAGGAAAAATGAAGTATTCCCCTTTAAATCAACTTTCCACCAAAGTAGGATGATTTTGCATGGATGTATATTCAAAATTAGCACCCCTTGACTGTAAATTAACCTCCTAAAAGCTTCCTAAACCTTTTAGTCATATTAGTGGATCTTAGCATTGTTTGATAATGCTATTACAATAAATAAGGACAATCGGGTTAATTCCCCTTTAAAATCCACTTTCCACCATGTGGTGATTTTGTATGGTGTTCGAGTTGTTGATAAAAGTCAAATGACATAAAACACTTCTTAACCTTTACAGTCAAATAAATAGTGGATATTGCGCATGGTTGATAACGCTATATTCAAAAAAATAGGAAAATCGGGTAATTTCCCTTTATTAAAAACCCACTTTCCATTAATGTGGTTGATTTTGTAAGGTGTCTTTTGGAAATCAGCACCCTCAAATTGCATTAAACCACTTCTTAACCTTTAGCAAAAATTAGTGGATCTTGGACATGCTGTCATAACGCTATTATTTAAAAAAATAAGGGAAAAAAATGGGTAATGCCCATTTAAAATCCCCTTTCCACCAATTGACCAATTTTTGCATGGTACAATTCGGAATCAGCACCCCGAATTGTCCAAAAAAACACTTTCAAACCTTGTAGTGGATCGTGAGTAGGGTTCCCTCAAATATGCCACCCATGGTCACTACTATACTGTAGAATTTTTTGAAAGCTCTACGTTCGAACACGTAAAGGTGTAAAAGTAATATTGCATATTACAACATGTTACGGCTGTCTCCGGTGTGTATGGGGTTGTTTCGTTATATAAGAAGTCAAGGAATCGTTATGCGTGTAGGATTACGGCCCAAGATTGCCCAGTGTGAAAAATAAGGATGAAGTTTGACTAATTTGGATTTTCGTTGGGCCACCCATGTCGTTCCAGGGATGCTAAGTGACCCTAACGGGACCAATTTTCATTTAAAATTTCCCCGGCCCCTAATTGGACCACTTTTGGTTGAAATATTACGGTTTGCAGTGGAAAATATGCACACCTAACGGTACGGCAGTAATATGACATCCTTACTGTGCTATTTTAAATATCTTTTCCCACTAGTATATCCCAGTAATATACTCTCTTTTAAATTCCACTTAAAATGTATTATCAACGTCTTTACTGTAAGCAAACAAATTTGGATTAATATTGTAACAATATTGTTCACTGTACTACATTATTTACAAATTATTATCATTTGTTTTTCTGTTGGCCTATTCTATGATGAAAAAATATTAAAAATTGAGTTAAGATTGAAGGTATTTGAAAAGTGAGATTATATCCCTTGCGGGGCCTGGGGCATGTTCTCAATACATACGAAAAGATACACATTTTTAACATAGCAATATACAAGAAAAATGCACTTGTGCTACTGCAAGGTAAAAATACACCCTTAGGGTTATTTTGCTGATATTTTAGGTAATTTTTCCTATTTGTATCATTAAACCAGTTACAATCACAACTGATTTTATACCCCCGCGGGACTAGAATAAATTTGAATTGATTACCCCTAGCGTTAGTCCCGCATTTGCAGTAGTCCCTCTTTTTTTCGGAACGAGCATGTTTTCCCGACCAAATCCAAAGAACCCCCCCGGCCCGTGTTGATTGGATTCCATGGAAGCCGCCATAATGTTTAGTATTTACTTTGCAGCATCCATCGCGTGCTGATCGCCTGATTCACGTACCTGAGAATCTTCACGCCAAATGAAGAAGAAACAACACGAATGAGAATTTCTCGAGCGAGAAAATCTGAATAGCATTATCCTCGGAAGGGCCAATTGAGAGAATATGAATAACAATTGCAATAGATGATCGTTTCAACCGCAAGGGGTGATGTTTTCCTTCTATATCGCTTCTTCATGACCTAATGCACAAAAAATCAATATGATTGGTTAATGCATGATAATCATAGCATCTCATATAAAGTGTTTATGCTTATTATAGGCTTGATTGATTCTTTATCCAGCCTTTATACACCACGGAGACTTAAGTGGCCCAATGATGAGATAATGGTGTGTATGTCCTACCTAGGTCCAATTGCACAAATGCAGGGGAACTAGAGGACAGTCGCCTAAATAACGGTTCCTTTGCACAAGTATCAAAGGCAATATATGGATAAGATTCCTATCTCCATCTAACAAACCCAACCGCAATAACGGCAAAATATGTTAAGGTAGAAAACTTTATCTGGGAGAGGTTCCTTCTCGATTAGGAAGCCTTTATCTGATATAACACCTATTTGAACTCCCCAATAACGTGGTTCTTATCTAGGGTAACCAAATTTTATTCGAAACTTTTTCCACAGATAAGAGATCAGTTTGTTATCTTCGATAGAAACCGTTTAAGTGTTTTAGCTTTGTTATCTACAGTTAACTAGATTATCTAGAGATAAGGCTTTGATTATCTTAAGAATCCGAGATTAGTTTCTTCTCAAATGACACATTTGAGCTTTAATGTACTATCACAAGGATAATGGCACTAGCTCCACTGTCAGCAAATTATTTAAGGCGGTTAAAACGCAATGTCATGCAAACAAATCTCATGACTCTGGGTCATTCTTTCGTTTTATTGTTCGAATAAATGAGAAATATACCATTAAAGTTAAAGGGACATAATGGCATGAAAAAAAATGTGTGAATTGATTTAATGTAACCTTCAGAAAATGAAGGGTGATATGCACTAAATAATACATTGCTGTCTTCGAATAAATATCTTACATAATATCTAGTAATAAAACTTTTTAAGCTGACAGCCCCCCCCGACAATATTCATTTAAAGAGGTTTACCTATCTGAATATTCATCGTCGGAGTTGTGAGTTATGAGAACAGCTTTAAGAAAGCAATGTATTTGTTATGAAATTTTAGATTCCAACTCAATTGTTAAGTTAGCAAAATAAATATTAAATAACAGAGGGTATCTTCATGAAAATGGATCTATGCGCATTATTCCAGTTGTGTTATTTATAAAACCTTCAAAAAGAAAACGTCAAGAACAAACGTTACGCTATCTGTTGTGTTCATTACACATTTGCGTTTGTTTAAAAGCTGGGAGGCAACATGCCGAAGCAAAGGACTTCATGTCACTAAGCTATTTTAATTTATTTTTTCTTGTACAAAGAAACGTTTAACTTGATTATTCAAACAACAATGTGCCACTTAGTTACAAGTTTCTATATTTAGCAAAAAATGTTATTTATCATAAAAACTGCACGGTAGAGATAACAAAACTAGACTAAAAGTTGTGCTGATACCTCATTATTTACATTGCGACTGCAGGCTTAATTCATTGCGTGTTTATTATTTCGAATGCCTATTTGCCATTTACTAGATCTAAAATAACTACATTTGTGCATTTTTTATTCGCATGCCGCATTAATGGTATGCCAGAATTACAGCAGTAAATTCAACTGTGTTGGAAATCACTCACCCGACAGCAGACCTGGAATAAATGATGTTGTTAACTGTGTAAATACCATTGGAATGGAGTAAAAAAAGATGGCTTTAATCATCCTTCATATCTGGCTTACATGGGCGCATTGTCATGGGATTTGCACAATTGCTAACACAATAGTCTAATAATATCCACTATAAAAATTCACACCTCCAAAAGCCTTTTGAAAAATCGGAGTTCATATGCTTGCACCACTTTTCTGGGGGACACATTTTTTGAAGAAGTGAAATACTAGGTAATTTTCGCGATTCAAACACAAGATATTTGTTCCCAAGACGAGCATCTATTTTAGCATAATGAACTGTATTTGCCAGCAAAATTTCTCAGGGAAGTCTGGCGTGCACGTGGCCTATGTTAGCAATAACAACACATTTTTGAAGTGCGCCTACCCAATTTCAAATTGAGATTTTTCACAAGTGTCAAAAACTACAGCTGCAAATGGAATAATTGCCTCAAAAAAGGGGATTTGCATAAAAGAAGCGATTTTGTAATAGAATCGGCGGAACTGGACAACAAAAATTACGGTCCGTACATTTCGAAAAATAGTTCATCTAACGAAAATGACCTATGGCTTGAATATCCTGAACACGTTCCTAGCCAGTTGCAACTCTGAAAAAAACTCAAAATATTTTGAAAATGTGCGGATATTGGAGAGTTTATTTAACGTTATCTGCCAACCACATCTCCAAAACTCATGTGTTTTTGACGTTTTCGCATTCATTGCACAGCCAAATGTTATTCATTGGCAATGATGGGTTAAAAAGTAAGCATACACATGTATTACCCTAAAAAATAAGAAAAAAATACAAATAGTGTCCGTATGACTGCTTACGAGTAGCATCATAAGTAAATAATAATTTCTTGGCATTTACACAGTAAAGTAGAAAGGTTATCTACGCCAACGATTTAGTGGAGGAAAAAAAACACGCAATCTTTTTGCATTTACACCAAAATTCATCACCTCATAAAAGTAAGTAAAACATGATATACAATCCTAAAAATAAATATCATTACAAAAACGAATTTTATAACCCAAAATTGTTTAAATAGATTTCTCAGTAGTAATATAGCGTTATTTAACAAAGTATCAAAGCGCTCATTTATTAGTTATGTCATTAGAATGTTTAGCTGGAAAATAAAACGTCTACGGATTCTTAAACACTAATTCAATCACCTTTTTTTCGGAAGGTGATGTTTTAAAACATTCACCTGAATTTCCCTCAAATAGAATTTCGAAGGTGATGTTTTAAAAAAATCACCACCTGTCATCACCGAAATATTTTCGGAAGTGATGAAAAAAAACCTCACAAATTTCCTCACCTAGATTTTCAAAGGGTGGTTTTTTAAAACATCACCTGAATTTCCTTACCTAGAACTTTTCGAAGGTGATGAAAAAAACCTCACTAATTCCTCACCTAGAAAATCGTCAATGGTGATGAAAAAAATCTCACCGAATTTCCCCACCTAGAGATTTCGAGGTGATGTTTCAAAAACCTCACAGAATTCCTCACCTAGAAATTTCGAAGGTGATTGTTTTTAAAAAAACCTCACCGAATTCCTCACCTAGAAATTTTCCAAGGTGAGTTTAAAAATCTCACCATAATTTCTCACCAAAAATTTTCGGACGTGAGTGATTGAAAAAACTCACCAATTCATCACCTAGAAATTTCAAAGGTTATGTTTTAAACCTCACCTGAAGTTTTCTCCCTATTCAATTTTCGAAGGTGATTGAAAAAAAACCTCACGAAATTTCATCACCTAAAAAATTTTCGGAAGTGATGAAAAAAACCTCCTGACCAAATTTCATCACCTAGCAATTTCAAAGGTGAGTTTAAAAACCCAACTGATTTCCTCACCTAAAATTTTCGAAGGTGATGACAAATAACCTCACCGAATTTCATCAACTAGGACATTCGAGTTGATGAAATTAAGGTGATGTTTTAAACATCACTAATTTCCCATCTAGAATTTGGAGGTGATGTTTTAAAAACCTCACCGAATTTCCCCACCTAGACTTTTCAAAGGTGATGAAAAAAACCTCACCGATTTCCTCACCTAGAAATTTTCGAAGGGGATGAAAAAAGTACACTCCCCCCGAATTTCCTCACCTAGAATTTCGAACGTGTTGAAAAAACATCACCAAATTCCTCACATAGAAATTTTCAAGGCGTTGTTAAAACCTCACCAACTTCCTCTCACATAGAATTTTAAAAGGTGATGAAAAAAAACCTCACGAATTCCTCACCAAAACATTTAAAAGTGATGATTTAAAAAAAAAACCTCACCAAATTCCTCACCTAAAATTTTCGGAAGTGATGAAAAAAATCTCACCAAATTCATCACCTAGAAATTTCAAAGGTGAGTTTTAAAATCCTCACCTGAATTTCATCATCTATAAATTTCGAAGGTGATGAAAAAAAAACATCACCGAATTTCATCACACCTAGAACTTTGAAGGGATGAAAAAAACCTCACGAATTTCCTAACCTAGAAATTTCGAAGGTGATGTTTTAAAAACAATCACCTGAATTTCATCCCTAGAAATTTTCGAGTATGTTTTAATAAACCTCAAGGGAATTTCCTCACCTTAGAAATTATTCAATGGTGATGAAAAAAACCTCACCCGAAATTTCCCCACCTAGAAATTTTCAAGGTGCTTTTAAAACCTCGCCACAATTTCTCACCTAAGAATTTCGGAAGTTCAAGAGCAGTGATGAAAAAACCCTCAAAAAATTCATTCAACAGAAGACATTTCAAAGGTGATGTTAAAAAACCTCACCTGAATTTCCTCACCTAGAAACTTTTCGAACGTTATGAAAAACCTCCCCAAATTTCCTCACCTAGAAATTTTCAAATGTGATGTTTTAAAACCGCACCAAATTTCCCACGCTAAAAAATTTTCGGGAAGTGATGAAAAAAAACCTCACCAAATGTCATCACCTAGAACTTTCGAAGGTGATGAAAAAACCCCTCACCGCAATTTTCCTCACCTAGAAATTTCGAAGGGGATGAATCTTCCGGTGATGTTTATTAAAACATCACCTAGAATTTTCGAAGGTGATTTTTTAAAAAAATCACCTGATTGCCTCACGGGAAATGTTCGAAGGTGAGTTTTAAAACCTCACCGAATTTCCTCACCTAGAAATTTCAAAGGGTGATGAAAAAAACCTCACCGAATTTCCTCACCTAGAAATATTCAAAGGTGATGTTTTTTTAAAACCTCACCTAATTTCCTCACCTAGAAATTTTCAAAGGTGAGAAAAAACCTCACCGAATTTCCTCACCTAGAAATTTTCAAGGTGTATGTTTTAAAAAACTCACCTTAATTTTCCTCACCTATACATTTTCCACCGAAAGGTGATGACAAAAACCTCACCGAATTTCCTCACTGAAATTGTTCAAAGTGATGTTTTAAAAACTCACCAAATGTCCTCACCATAAATTTTCGGAAGTAAGTAAAAAACCTCGCCGAATTTCATCACCTAGAAATTTTCAAAGGTGATGAAAAGAAAAAAAACCTCACCGAATTTCATCACAATAGAAATTTTCGAAGGTGATGTTTTAAAAACCTCACCAAATTTCTCACCTAAAAGTTTTCGGAAGTGATGAAAAAAAGTGATGTTTTACAACATCACCTGAATTCCCTCACCTAGAAAATTTCGATGGTGATGTTTTAAAACCTCACCAAATTCATGCACCTAAATATTTTTCGTAAAAAGGTGATGAAAAACCTCACCAAATTTCATACCTAGATATTTTCAAGGTGATTTTTAAAAAACCTCACTGAGTTCCTCACCTATAAATTTGCGAAGGTGATGAAAAAAACCTCACGGAAGTTCCTCACCTAGAACTTTTCGAAGGAGATGAAAAAACCTCACCGATTTCCTCACCTAGAAATTTCGAAGGTGATTAAATTCAGGTGATGTTTTAAAACATCACCTAGAACTTTTCGAAAGTGATGAAATACAACATCACCTGAAGTTCATCACCTAGAAATTTTTCAAGTGTGAATGTTTAAAAACCTCACCTTGAATTTCTCACCTCTAAATGTCCTGAAAGGTGATGAAAAAACCTCACCGAAGTTCCCACCTATAAATTTTTCAAAGGTGATGTTTAAAAACCTCACCTGAATTTCCTCACCTCTAAATTTTCGAAGTTAATGAAAAACCTCACCAATTTCATCACCTCGAAAATTTTCAAAGTGAGTTTTAAAAACCTCACCTGATTTTCGGTCACCTAGTAATTTTCGAAGTTGATAAAAAAACCTCACCGAATTTCATCACCTAAAAATTTCGGAAGTTGATGAAAACACCTCACCAAATTTCATCACCTAGAAAATTTTCCCAGTGATGTTTTAAAAAACCTCACCTGAATTTCTCACCTATAATTTTTCGAGGTGATGAAAAAAACCGCACCGAATTTCCTCACCTAGACATTTCGAAGGTGATGAAATTCAGGTGATGTTTTTAAAACATCACCTGAATTTCCTCGCCTAGAAATTTTCAAAGTGATGAAAACCCTCACCGAATTCCCTCACCTAGAAATTTTTCGAAGGTGATGCAAAACCTCCACCGAATTTTCATCCCCTAGAACTTTTCGAAGGGATGAAAAAAACCTCACCGCATTTCCTCACCTAGAAATTTCGAAGGTGATTTTTTAAAACATCACCTGATTTCCTCACCTATAAATTTTCGAAGGTTGATGTTTAAAAACCTCACCGACTTTCATCACCTAGAATTTTCAAGTGATGAAAAAACCTACCGAATTTCCCTCCTAGAAATTTTAAGGGTGATTTTAAAAACCTCGCCAAATTTCCTCACCTAAGAATTTTCGGAAGTGGATGAAACCCTCACCAAATTTCATCACCTAGACCTTTTCCAAGTGAATTTTTTAAAACCTCACCGATTTTCCTCACCTAAACTTTTCGAACGTGAATGAAAAAACCTCACCACATTTCCTCACCTAAAATTTTTCAAAGGTGATGTTTAAACCTCACTCAAATTTCCTCACCTAAAAATTTTCGGAAGTGATGAAAAAACAACTCACCAAATTTCATCACCTAAACTTTTCGAATGTGATGAAAACCCCTCACCGAATTTCCTCACCTAGAAATTTCGAAGGTGATGAATTCAGGTGATGTTTTAAAAACATCACCTAGAAATTTTCGAAGGTGATGTTTTTAAAAAAATCACCTTGATTTCCTCACTGGAAATGTTTCGAAGGTGATGTATTTAAAAACCTCACCGAATTTCCTCACCTAGTAAATTTGTTCAAAGGTGATGAAAAAAACTCACGCGAATTTCCTCACCTAGAAATATTCAAGGATGTTTTTTTAAAAGCCTCCCCTGAATTTCCTCACCTAGAAATTTTCAAAGGTTTATGAAAAACCTCACCGAATTTCCTCACCTAGAACTTTTCAAAGTGATGTTTTAAAAAACTCACGCTTATTTCCTCACCCTATACATTTTTCAAGGTGATGAAAAACCTCACCGAATTCTCACCTAGAAATTGTCAAAAAAGGTGATGTTTTAAAAACCTCACCAAAGTTCCCTTCACCTAGGCAATTTTCGGAGTAATTCAAAAACCTCACCGAATTTCATCACCTAGAAATTTTCAAAGGTTATGAAAAAAACCTCACCGATTTTCATCACATAAGAAATTTCGAAAGGTGATGTTTTTAAAAACCTCACCACATTTCATCACCTAAAAATTTTCTGGAAGTGATGAAAAAAAAGGTGATGTTTTAAACACATCACATGATTCCCTCACCTAGAATTTTCGAAGGTGATGTTTAAAAACCTCACCAAATTTCATCACCTAATATTTTCGGAATTAGAACAACCCTCACCAAATTTCGTATTACCTAGAGTATTTTCAAAGGTGATTTTTTAAAAACATCACATGATCCTCACCTCCTCAATTTTCGGAGGTAATGAAAAAAACCTCACGGAATTTCCTCACCTGAACTTTTCGAAAGTGATTGAAAAAACCTCAACCGAATTTCCTCACCTAAAATTTCGATGTTATGAAATTCAGGTGATGTTTAAAAACATCACCTAGAAATTTTCGGAAGTGATAAAAAACCTCACCAATTTCATCATCCCTAGAAATTTTGCAAAGGTGATTTTTAAAAACTCACCTGAAGTTCCTCACCTATAATGTTCGAAGGTGATGAAAAAACCTCACCGAATTTCCTCACCTAGAATTTTCAAAGGTGATGTTGTAAAACCTCACCTGAATTTCCTCACCTATAATTTTCGAGGTGATGAAAAAACTCTCACCAAATTTCAATCACCTAGAAATTTCAAGGTGATGGTTTTTTAAAAACCTCACCTGAATTTTCTCACCTATAAATTTTCGAATGGTTTTGATGAAAAAAACCTCACCGAATTTTCTCACCTAAAAATTTTCGAAGGGGATGAAAAAACCTCACCAAATGTTCATCACCTAGAAATTTCAAGGTGATGTTTTTAAAACCTCACCTGAATTTCCTCACCTATAAATTTTCGAAGGTGATGAAAAAAACCTCACCGATTTTCCTCACCTAGGACCCCCAATTTTCGAAGGTGAGAAATTCAGTGATGTTTTTAAAACATCACCTAATTTCCTCATCCTAGAAAATTTCAAAGGTTATGAAACACCCACCGAATTTCCTAGCCTAGAAATTTCGAAGTGATGAAAAAAACCTCACCGAATTTCCTCACCCTAGAACTTTTTCGAACGTGATGAAAAAAACCTCACCAAATTTTCCTCACATAGAAATTTTCCAAAGGCGATGTTTTAAAAACCTCCCAACTTCCTTCACCTTGCAATTTCAAAGGTGATGAAAAACCTCACCGAATTTCCCATAACCAAAAGATTGTCAAAGGGATGTTTAAAAACCCACCAAATTTCCTCACCTAAAATTTTCTGGAAGTGATGAAAAAAATCTCACCAAATTCATCACCAGAAATTTTCAAGGTGATGTTTTAAAAACCTCACTTGAATTTTCCTCACCTAATTTTCTGAAGGTGATAAAAAAACCTCACCGAATTTCCTTACCTAGAACTTTTCGAAGGTGATGAAAAAACCTCACGGAATTTCCTCACCTAAATTTCGAAGGTGATGTTTTTAAAAACATCGACTGAATTTTCCTCACCTAAAATTTTCGAAGGTGATGTTTTAAAAAACCTCACCAATTTTCCCACCTAGAAATTTTCAAAGGTGATGAAAAAACCTCACCGAATTTCCTCACCTAGAAATTTTCAAGGGGTGAATGTTTTTAAAAACCTCGCCAAATTTTCCTCACCTCAGAATTTTCGGAAGTGATGAAAAAACCCTCACCAAATTTCATCACCTAGAACTTTTTCAAAGGTGATGTTTTAAAAACCTCACCTGAATTTCCTTACCTAGAACTTTCAACGTGATGAAAAAACCTCACCAAATTTCCTCACCTAGAAATTTTCAAAGTGATGTTTTAAAAACCTCACCAAATTCCTCACCTACAAATTTTGGAAGTCTGAAAAAAACCTCACCAAATTTTCCCTAGAACTTTTCGAAGTGATAAAAAAACCCTCACCGATTTTTCCTCACCTAGCAATTTCGATAGGTGATGAAATTCAGTTGATATTTTAAAACACAAGTCCTATAATTTTCGAAGGTGATTTTTAAAAACCTCACCGATTTTCCTCACCTAGAAATTTTCCAAGGGGATAAAAACCTCACCGAATTTCTCACCTAGAAATATTCAAAGGTGATGTTTTAAAACCTCACCTGAATTTCCTCATCCTAGACTTTCAAAGGTGATGAAAAACCCTCACCGATTTCCTCACCTAGAAATTTTTCAAAGGCGATGTTAAAAAAACCTTATTTGTCCTCCCTATACATTTTCGAAGGTGATGAAAAAACCTCACCGAATTTCCTCACCTAGAAATTGTCAAAGGTGAATGTTTAAAAACCTCCACCAAATTTGCCTCACTAGAATTTTCGGAGTATGAAAACACTCACCGTTTCATCACCTAGAATTTTCAAAGGTTATGAAAAACCTCACCGCATTTTCATCACATAGAAATTTTCGAAGGTGATGTTTTAAAAACTACCTTAAAAATAACAATAAATTAAAAAAAAGGTTATGTTTTAAAACCCTCACCAAATTTCATCACCTAAATATTTTCGAAGTGATGAAAAACCCTCACCAAATTTCATTACCTAGATATTTTCAAAGTGATGTTTAAAAACCTCACTGAATTTTCTCATCTATAAATTTTTCGAAGGTGATGAAAAAAACTCACGGAGATTTCCTCACCTAGAAGCTTTATCGAAAGTGAGTTGAAAAAACGCATCCGAATTTCCTCACCTAGAACTTTTCGAAAGTGATGAAATTAAGTGATTGGTTTTAAACATCACCTATAAATTTCGGAAGTGATGGAAAAAACCTCACCAAATTCATCACCTAAAATTTCAAAGGGTGATGTTTTAAAAACCTCACCTAATTTCCGCTCACCTAAAATGTTCGAAGGTGATGAAAAAAACCTCACCGAATTTCCTAACCTATAATTTTCAAAAGGTGAATTTTTTAAAACCTCACCGAATTTCCTCACCTATAAATTTTCGAAGGTGAGAAAAAAACCTCACCAAAGTTCCTCACCTAGACAAATTTCAAGTTATGTTTTAAAACCTCACCTGAATTTCCTCACCTAGAAATTTTCGAGTGTGAAAAAACCTCCTCACAGAATTCCTCACCTAGAAAATTTTCGAAGGTGATGAAACTCGTTTAGAAAAAAACCTCACCCTCGCCGTTCCCCTAAAGCGTGCATAGCTGATAAAGTGGCAACCACCCACCTTACCTTCTGACTTGACTGGACCCCTGACTCCCTGAAGGTGGTAACCTTCATTTTTTTCCGCTAAACTGACCGGAAAGGATGAAACTACAATTACATAAAAGCCTTAGATCATATTCGTTGCGTTTTTTTTGATCATCCTTGGTGGTACACCCTTTGGTCGGGACGAGGTTTTAAATTGATCAGTTCAGTTCATTTATTTACCACCAGCACACAACATTCTATAAATAATTTAACATGGTAGGATGACAATAAGAGCAATGCTCGAAACATGCCACCCTTAAAAAAATCTAATTGTAAGTGTAAAGACAATAGACACCATTTAAGACAATATTTAGGTGACAAACAAGACCGAACAAAACAGTGTGCAAACACACATTTGTTGGCACTGATAAACAATATATGCACATATACATTACTATTACGCGCACACACATAAAATATATGTACAGATACATAAAATTGAACTAATTCATGTCACATAGAAAGCATAAATTGAATCAATTTTAATTAATCTTATAGAGGGCCGACAAACAGAATGACGCAACTCCAACACCGAAAGAAACACCAAAAAAAAAAAACTTCCCCAATTCTGCTGTAATACTGCTCCTGAGAAATGTGATGACCAATATCCTCCACCAAGCAAATCCACCCATTACCAAAATGTAAACATCTCATAAAGCCCACATATAGTACTGCAAGCAAACATTATATAAAATATAAACTCCAGCAACAAAGAACAATTTTTAATCATGAACAGCAGAATTAAAGAAATTCCCCAACATCTCTTCCAGTACTGAGCCACGTCCCCCTGACTGTCAACCCTCGATAGTAACATACTCAATGATCTTATTTGGGATCCCTGCGGAGCCCGCTGGCCCCTCGGCGAATCGGAGGGCGCGGGGTACAGTCTTCCCTCGACCTTCGGTCTCGTGAAAACAGCATCCCGCACCCCCAGACACCCCGGGAGAAACGGACTCCACAAGGTCCCTCGTGATCATTAAAGATCTGTATTAATATTGTTTCAATTTAACATAAATTGCGTTATTGCGTGAGCACATGAGAAATCATACATAGTATAAAACGTCTTTGAAATTAATTATTATAATTAGAAAGTAAATAATTACAATTTTCTTCTTAAAAGTCTTGGTTGAGGGCGAACTTTTTATTACATCATCTATGTCATTCCATAGACACGGTCCCTGCCTTCGGATGGTGCACATTCCGAGATTAGTTTTAAAATTACTAGGACGTAATAAATTAGAAGATCTGGTACCGTATCTATGAATAGAATGACAAAAGGATTAAAATTAGAAGGAAGTTGACCATTGGCAAATTTATACATAAAAGTAGCCTTATCGAGTTTGTGAATATCAAAAATATTAAGTGTTTGTAAATAGGCAAATAAAGGAGGAGAGTGGGCGAGCCAATGAGCGTTTGTACAGAGTATAATGAAACGCTTTTGTTTTATGTGGATTCTCCAATCACAAGTTATTCCGTCTGCACATATAATAGTCCAATATTGAGATGTGGAGCACCAAGAGTTTTATAAAGTGAAAACAACATATTACAGTTGAAGTTTTTTACGTCCTCGATAAAAGTATAATAATATACGTCGTAGATATTCCAGTTAAACGATCATCAATATAAACACGAGAAATTTAGAATAAGAAACACATTTGATTTCAGAACCATTAATATTAAGGCAAATATTATCAAAACGGCGATTACTGTATCTGTTTCTAAACATAATATAATTTGTTTTATCAATATTAAGGGGGGGGGGTATGGGGTCTGAAGCCAGTGAACTTCGAATGATTTTCTTAATTTTCCTAAAAAGTGGAATAACATGTTATATATCATATTGTAGCCCGTGTCACAAAGTTTTAAAATCCATGAAACTTTTGCTCTGGTTTGCCATGCCCCACGTAAGGCCTCTGATTGGCTAAATACTAGAACGAATGGAACTAAATAACCAAACATGCTACTGGGACGAACTTTTGGTGACCTATGCAGGAGGTAAATAAGCAGTGAACCATGAAGCAGAATTTTTAATACCGTTCCCATGGCAACCGGTAATCGACCAATCGCATTATTTCATGGCGTAATTTGAATTTGGAACACAATTTTGAAAATCGGGCTTCATGGTTCACTCGGCCTGTATTTGCTTAATATGTGTGCCAAATTTCATGTTCATAGCATGTAGCGTTCTCTAGTTACGTTCGTTCTCGTTTTGGATGTTTGCGTATTTTAACGAAACAAGTATAGGCCTCGAAACATTTAGACAAAATTGAGGGCGCTTTTGATGTGAAATTATGGAATTATTGTTTTAAATTTCATTTTATACTGAATTATCATAATTATTATGAAAGAATCATCGAAAAGAGGTGGCATCATTGTCGTTATTAATTTTTAAAATATTTTCTTAAATATCGCAGGGTGAGAAAACATTAAAAATCCATAAAAATCAATTACCCGGTGACATTTAATTACTTTAAATTATGGAAAGGATTAATATGAGAAATTTTTTTACTTCAACTTAGCCAAAATAAATGTGTAATAGTTCATAAATAATATTCTTTTAAAATATCTTAAATATAACCCCTTGAAATTTTTCACATGATAAAATATAGGAGATGATGCATTTTTGGCAAATTTTGCGTACACTACTTCACTTTGATCAGCTATATCTCGGGAACCGAATGTCCAATTGCGATCGCATATAAAAGCATTTGTAGATTACAATCTACATAATTTAGCCATTGCATTATCTCATTTTTGGATTAGGACAATTTTTTTTATCATATTCAGACCCATACCCCCTTAAGGGAAGCTTATTTGTCTTTAGCCATAGAGAAATGTTCTCAAGTTCTTTTATTTGCAATTGTACTTAAATGTTCTAACCAGTGGATCAGAGATGATAACATTGGGACATCAGCATAGTAAATAGAAAAGAGTGATTTGTAGAAGACATAAATAATAGCATTTATGTAAATTAGAACATAGGTCCCAAAATCGAACCTTGTGGGACTCCGCAACTGTGATATTTCTTGTAGTGGAATTGGTATTATTGAATGAAACATACTGAGTTCTATCGGAGAGATAACCCTTGAACCACTCGAAGGCAAGTCCTCGAACACCATAGTAATGTAATTTGGAAAGAAGAATGTCATGGCCCTTTTGTGTCGAATGCCTTCGAGAGGTCCAAGAATAGTCCTAACGTAAAATCTTATTATCAAGATGAGTAGTAATTTCATTATAGGCTTCAAGAACTGCCATATAAGACGAATAATTCTTCCTGAAGCCAAATTGTCTTTCATGTAGTAAATTTAGATTTGAATAGAAAAGACATTTGTAAAGAAGCTGGTGAACAATGCAGCCCCCTCAAATAATTTAGAAAAAGCAGGCAGAAACTGATATCGGGCGATAATTGGAAAGACTACTTGAATCACCAGATTTGTGGATGGGGTTACTTGGCAACTTTAAGTTGACTGGGAAAAAGACAGATCAATAGAAGAATTAAAAAATATGCATTAATGGATTGGTAATATTATTAATAACATGTTGTATGATTCTGATTTTTTAAGCATCATAATCTGGGCTAGAATCTGAATTTAATGAATTACAAGTATCAATAACTTCCTTACGATTAACTGGTAAAAGAAAAAACGAGTGTGTGGAATGGACGATATTGTGGGAGTATAATGAAAAATATCCAAATAAGTGGGAGGGATTTTGGCTGCCAAATTAGGGCCCATATTGATAAAATAATCATTAAAACTATTTGCAATAACATTGGCGTCGAAAACATCGACATTATTGATCCTAAACATAGATGGCATAGTGCGATTTTTAGAACGGGATAGAAGCTGATTTAAGATATTCCAGGTCTGTTTCATATTATGTCTGTTGAACATTATGTTTGTCAGTAAAGTACTGTTTTTTGGCGTTTCTGATTAAAATGGTTAGTACAGTACGATAGCTGGAAATCTGATTTTTGTTTTCAATACTTGGCGTGGAAAGATATGTAGCTTATTTTTGCGATTGATAGACTTTGAATTATTTGGTGTAATCCATGGTTTCCTAGGAAATCTTTTTTGTACGTAGTGGAAAAACAAGAATCATAAATATCGCAAAATCTCCCGTGAAAAACATTGTAAGCATTTTCAGGGTCCATCAAACACGTAACAAAATTCCAATCAACCGAAGCAATGCGATTTTTAAAAGATGAATGTTATCGGAGGTATATGTACGTGTTTCGACATTATGATTTTTATGGAGATATTTAATCGAGAGTGAGTCTGTAATCTGACAACGGAGAAAATGAGCGGTTTATATCAGGGCAAAAACACCCGAGTTGATTTTATGGCTTTAAACATTGGTTTAAAAATATATCTAAAGAGTTGCAGAATTATACGTTATACGTGTGGGTCTATCGATCAAAGGGAACATACTGTGTACATAAAATGAATTCAAAAACTCACTAACATCATTGTCAAAAAGTGTGATCAATGAGATTAAGGTTAAAATCGCCAGCAATATAAACTTTTTTGTTTTCACGGGAAATTTGTCCAAAGAATTGGTTAAATCAGTGACGAATAAATTACAATTTGTTCGATGGGCACGGTAAATATTGAATTCTATAAAGAATTATGTTACTAGAGTTAGAATTTATAATTTCTACAAAAATTGACTCTGAATGATCAAACTGATCTTCCCTGTGTTGTGAATTAATTCGATCATCCCTGTTTTTAAAAGTAAGTGAATTATGAATATATAATGCAACGCCACCACTCTTTCTTCCCTCACGGGGGGTGTGAACTAAAGTGTAATTATCAATGGGAATGATATTAGATTGATCAGTGTTAAACCAGGTTTCTGAAATCGCGATAACAGAGAAAGGGTGAGTAAGACTACTTAAGAATGTGAAAATGGCATCATGTCTTATGAAAAACGACAAGTAAAATTGAAATTATTGAAAAATTCATCAGGTTTAGTAAGGTTAAAATCACTTTGACAATAAAAATAAATAAGAACATAAATTATTACCAGAGTCCATATTCAAATCAGAATGACCATTATCAACCGATTGTAAAATTTCCGCATAAAGAAATGGATTCAATTTAAGATTTAACATATTATTATACTCCATAGTATGGTAAATATTTCAATGCAAATCTGAATTCATTAACCCAAGTAATGATTAAAAGGGAATAAATTAGCATTACATTTACCACACAACCAGTCATATTCCTCATGAACATTAATGAATGTACATCGAGTTTGATAATGTAAATTTACACACGTGTTACCAGTTTTGTCAAACAAATTCCCTCTGTCATTCACACAGACGAACTCAAAACGACAGTGGCCTTTGGAGCACCATGATACTAACATTTTTACGGGAAAGAAGCTTTTCAAGGAGATATCAGTGAAAATAAACCAATAAGGCTAATATCACGAATGCCCTTAACGGTCCATGGCCGATCGCTACTAGCCTCGTCCCCAGCACGCTCCATAGTTTACCGAGAAGTGGTCGAAATTTTGGTATCATAAGAAAGCTACTATTTTCTCATTACCCTGTGAAATCTAGGGCTTAAATGATGTTTAGTTTGGGAGTTACGAGCGAAAGTGTACTCCATTTTGGCGACCTAATATTAAGTTTTACCAACTTAACTCTATGGGGCTCACAAATCACGTTTCATCAGCTGGTCCACATCAAAACGGATTGAATATCGCGCGAAACTTCACAGATGGGCTTTTTGGGAGGGCAGTGTGTATCTAGAGATGAAAACTGATATACTTAAATCGGACCATCCTCCTCCTTTAATTAAGCTATGATAACCTTCCCATAAAACTATAACGTTTTGTCGATACCTCACACTGGCTGGATGGACTATCTGTGAAAATCGTAATGTCGTAGAACAAGATTTGTTTGGTATGTACTGTGGGATTTCACGTAATTGTTTGCTGTTGAAACTTAAATTTCTAATTGCTGTATGGCACCCAGAGCATCCCGCCTGTTCAGAACCTAACCCTTGAAGAATTTTATTTTGACAATCGTTGCTGTTACCGTAAACCAACAAAAAAAGATTGAATTGTTTTGCATTTTCGCACGCAGGCAAGGGGGACACGAGAACCATGTATAGTGTTCAAGGCCTGCAAAAGTAAACCACACTTGCGATTTTTACTTTTTCATATTTTAAAAGTGTGCAAATTAAACACCTTAAAATCAGCAAGATTGGGCAATTCCGTTAAACGTATGATAGGTTGGTGGTGATATGAATTAAATATATTTCAAATAGCAAAAGTCGACCGTCGGATTTATATTAGTCGAACAAAACATTGGAAAAGAAGATTGTTTTCTCAATAATTTAGTAGTACAGGGTTTATATTGTCCTGAAGGTGACATGATATAATCGTTTTCTCGAAATGGTTGTATTATACAGAAAAATGTAGGGGTGTGTATTTACAGGAATACGAAAGGATAAATTAAACAAGCATGAACGTATACAATCCCCCTCCCAGGGGCACTCAATACGATGTGTCCTACTCCAAATTGGCACTCTAAATGAGTATCTTCTAAATCCTTGGATTATTTTTAAAATCTGAAGGAAGACTTGTTAGCGGGACAAAACTTTTTGGATTTTTTGTGGAAAAATAAGGAGCTTTTAAGAAACAGAAGTCTCTCATTTGCTTGTGAACTTAGTTTTTTAAGTCATTTTAGATTTGTTTGTAAATTAAGGAGTATTTTAAAAAGTCTTTTTACAGACTTATTAATTTTTTTACAATCCAGAAGGAAAACGTTTGTCCCGCTAACAGTAGTATAGATTTAAAAATTAACTCTAAGGATTTTAGAGAGTAACCAGGGGTGGGGGAAAATTCAATCCCTTTCTGGCGTTAGATTATGTAAAACTCGCCACTAATATGAACGAATAAAATGACCCCTAAGTGCCAATTTCTAATGCCCTCAGAGTTTTTATCAGGCGATGGGGTTGAGACCCGAAGAAGATCGGTGAAAAAAAATACCTAAGCCCGAACATGAAAATTCACCCTTTTTTTCTAAAGATGTCTTCGACACAACAAGGTTAAAATTCGACCCTTTTTCGATTTTTGAGGCGCATGGGCGTACAAGAGTAATATGTGGTTATCCCCAGATACAAGCACGCAAGCATGTACACCAACAAATTAGCATTCTATCGTCTGTCCTATGTCCCTCAACGCACTTAAAGGGGAAAGACCCGATTTAAGTTAAATAAAGTTTTCATTCTGATCGAATGGCCTTACCCCCACAGCCTCATCTGTTAAAGGTTCGACCCTGATCCCGTGAAGAATTATTTGACAATCTTTGCTGTTTACCGTTAAAAAAAAAACCAACAAAAAAAAGATTCAATATGTTTGCATTTTTCGCCAGCAGGCAAATGGCGACACGCCAAACATTATTCGTGTTCAAGCCTGGAAAAAGAAAAAAATGTGGTAAGAAACTAAACTGACCTAATTGCAATTGCTAACGCCATCCAGAGTTTTTATCAGTCGTTGGGGTTGAGACCCGAAGAAGATCGGTGAAAAAATACCCTTAAGCACGAACATGAAAATTCACCAGTTTTCTATCTAAAGATGTCTTGACACACAAGGCTACAATTCGAAACCTTTGTTACAGTAAACCAACAAAAAAACGAGTGAATATTTTTTGCATTTTCGCCCGCAGGCAATGGGGACACGAGAACAATTTATAGGGTTCAAGCCTGCAAAAGAAACCACAATTTGCGGAGTTTAATTTTTAATATTTTAAAAGTGTGAAAAATTAAACACTAAAATCAGCAATTGGCAATTCCGTTACGTATGATAGGTTGTTGGTGATAGCATTAAAATATTATATTTCAAATAGCAAAAGTCGACCCCGTCGATTTATATTAGTGTTCGACAACCTTGGAAAGAATATTGTTTCTCAACTTAGTAGTACAGGGTTATATTAGTCCCTAAGGTGACATGATATCATCGTTTCTCGAATGGGTTGTATTATACAAAAATGTAGGGTGTGTATTTAGCAGGATACGAAGTAATTAAACAGCGAAAAACGTAGCATCCCCCTCCCAGGCACTCAATAGATTTGTATCTTCCAAATGGGACTCTAAATGACGTACTCTCTAAAACCTTGACTATTTTAATCTAAGAAGACTTGTTAGCGGGACAAAACTTTTTGGAATTTGAAAAATAAACCGTCCTTTTTAAAACATAAGTTCTCTCATTTGCTTATGACTGAGTTTTAAAAAGTCATTTTAGAATTTGTTTGGAAATCTTAAGGACTTTTTTTTTACATAAGTCTTTTTTTCAGACTTATTTATTTTTTAAATCCAGAAAAAAAGTTTTGTCCCGCTAACAGTCGTGTATAGATTTAAAAATAACTCTAAGGATTTTAGAGATTAACCAGCGGGTGGAAAATTCATCCCTTTCTGGCGTTAGATTATGTAAAACCGCCCCTAAATAGTGAACGAAACTAAAACTGACCGCCTAAATTGCCAATTTCTAATGCCCATCAGAGTTTTTATCAGTCGTTGGTGAGACCCGAAGAAGATCGGTGAAAAAATACCCGTTAACACGAACAGGAAAATGCCCTTTTTTTTCTAAAGATGTCTTCGACACAACAAGGTTCCAATTCGACCCTTTTTCGATTTTTTTTGAGGCGCATGCGTACCCAAGTAATATTGACTTGATCCCCAGATACAAGCACGCAAGCATGTACACACACACAAAAGCATTCCTATCGTCTGTCCTGTCCCTCAACTCCCTAAGGGGACAACGACCCGATTTAATTTATTAAAGTTTCCATCTTTGATCGAATGGCCTTCACCCCAAAGCCCTCACTCTGTCAAGTTTTTCGCCCTGACCCTTGAAGATTTTATTTTTGACCATCTTTGCTGTTACCGTGAAACCAACAAACAAAAGATTGAATAATGTTTGCATTTTTCGCCGCAGGCAATGGCGACACGCGAAACATTTATTAGTGTTCAAGCCTGCAAAAAAAAAATATGTAGAACCTAAACCTGACCCCTAAATTGGCAATTTGCTAACGCCCCTCAGATTTGTATCAGCGTCGTTGAGGTTGAGACCCGAAGAAGATCGGTGAAAAAATACCCCCTTAAGCACGAACATGAAAATTCCACCCTTTTTTTCTAAAGATGTCTTCGACACAACAAGGCTAAAATTCGACCCTTTTACCGTAAGATCCAAGAAAAACGATTGAATATTTTTTGCATTTTCGCCCGCAGCAAGGGGACACGAGAACCATTTATTAGTGTTCAAGCCTGCAAAAGAAACCACAATTGCGAGTTAATTTTTAATAGTTCAAAGGTGAAAAATTAAAACACATAAAATCAGGCAGATTGGTAATTCCGTTAACGTATGATAGGTTGTTGGTGATATGCATATTATTATTTAATCAGGGCTTCAGTGGTGCAAAGCACTCTTGATGCTACCCAGTACGGTAAAGGTCCCCGGATGTAATACAATATTTTATTTGAATATTGTATCGGCATCTGGGGCATTTTGACCTACTGGTAGACTTTGGACTACAAACTATGTCAACGCAAGGTTTGACTTGAGTCAGCTGATATTTAAAACTAATAATAATATTGAATTGTCTTTTTTTTCGTATGATACAAGAAATATATTGACACTCGCTGAAAATATTGTACTCGTCTCGACTCGTACAATATTGTCTAGCTAGTGCAATATATTCTGGTATCATACTCAAAGCCATTCAATTAGTATATAAAATATTATATTTCAAATAGCAAAAGTCGACCCGTCGATTTATATTAGTTTCGAACAAACATTGGAAAGAAGATTGTTTTCTCAATATTAGGTAGTACAGGGTTATTAGTCCCTAAGGTGAATGATATAATCGTTTTATCGAAATGGGTTGTATTAAAACAGAAAAATGTAGGGGTGTTTTTTACCACGGAATATCGAAGTATAATAAATAAGCATGAACGTATACCATCCCCCTCCCAGGGGCCTCAAGACGATGTGTATAATTCCAAAATTGGACTCTAAATGACGTACTCTCTAAAAATCCCCTGGAATTATTTTTTAAATATAAGAAGACTGTTAGCGCGACAACACTTTTTGGATTTGAAAGATTTGAAAATAAGTCTTTTAGAAAACAAAGTCTCTCATTTGCTATGAACGGGTTTTAAGTATTTTAGATATTTCAAACCTTTTTCGAAGGAGAGCTAAAACCAAGATTTTGTACTCCGTTGACCAAATTGGGGCACACATGTGCTCATACTTCTAAAATCCTTGACTTATTTTTAATCTAAGAGAATTGTTAATAGCGGGACCAAACTTTTTGGAATTGAACATAAGTCTTTTAACTAACATAAGTCTGTCATTTGCTTATTTTAAGTCATTTTGATTTGCTTGTAAAAAAATATCTTAAGGACTTATTTAAATAAGTGTTTTTACAGACTTATTAATTTTAAATCCAGAAAACGTTTCGTCCCGCTAACAAGTCCCTTAGATGTAAAAAATAAGTACAAGGATTTTAGAGAGTAATTAATAATCCAAACCAAAAACCTTCAGCCCTAAGATTTCCACAGGGTTAAATGAGAAAAAAAATGGTAGCTTTCTTCTGAGACCAAATTGTGACCACTTCCGGGTTAAATCTGGGGTTCCTGGGGACGAGGCTTGTCAGTTAACGATAGGTGTGAGTCCTTTAACTGCATTTTTCCACTTTTCAAAAAATCATGGAGCAGACCCCTGCTTGTTTAGGGGGAAATTATCCCTATATCTCACAAGAAAAATAACGATACCTCATTTTTTGCGGTGATCGGTAGGTTGGTAGTCATTTAGGGGTATGGCGGGACCACTATTTGTAAAGTAATTTCACGATTTTCTAGGTGTGTGGATCCTTTTTCCCTGCTGAAAAAAAAACAAAACAACCAAAAACAATAATTATTATGTAACTTCTATGTGAAAACTTTTGTTAACCTTTTGACTCCACAAAGTGCAGTGATAAATTTCCGATACGCAAAGTCGGTGAATTTACGACTGATATCCGTCGTAAAATTACAACCCGACTAACTTCGAACCTGGAGAGGGACGATCATTTCTATCTATATTTGTGTTTTAAAAATTGACAAAATTTGTAATAAGGGTCGTGGATGGTGGAATATGTCTTCAATCATCGTTTCCATCAAATTGTAGAGTTCGGATATTTTTAGAAGTCATTCAATCTAGGTAATGGATTAGGAAAAAGTGTAAAACGCAGGTATTTTATGATTTTTCCTCCCATAATATGAGATTTGTACTATTTTCTATTCTCTTCCTAGAAGGAAAAATGAAATACAAGTAAGGCCATTTATATGTTGTGGCGGTCTAGTGGTAGAGAGCTGCATGAACCCAATGGTCCCTGGTTCCAAATCTCAGTGGGGATACTTGCTGGGAATTATTCTAGGTACTCAATTCTGTATTAATTTGTAGAGGAAGCATTGATTAACTCGGAATTGGCATCTTTCATGGTTTATTGATTTTATGGGAAAATGAAACATGAAAGCTTCCATGTACCACTGTGCGTGTTGTTTAGTCAATGGTTGTATATGTAGCAACAGGGCGCTGATTTGATTAAGCTGCTACCGTTTGTAAAGTTGCTTGTCTCGGTTAAAATTTGTTAAATAAAAAATTTCTAAATTTGTTAGCGCTGTTGCTACTTTGTGTGTCCTCCTGTTAGAGCACCTATATAAGTACCTGAATTATACTTGCAGGTTATCTAATAGGAATTTAAAGATTCCCCAGTCCAAATCTCGAAAAAAGGTTTATTCCGACATTTTAAAAAATGGTTCTTTAGTCCGAATATTGCAATGGGCCGAATTTAAAACACTTCTTTATTTAGCCTGTGGCTAGTTAAACTCTAACCTGCCTTTACTAACTCTATTCTTTAAAGGTGCAACGAGAGATTGTGAGGCACCCACATATGGTGTCATAATAGTAATTCATAATAGAGGAAAGTTCAATAGATTTGTACCTTGTATTGGACCACAGCAATGTCCTTAAAAGAGAGAAAAAGTTATTTTTTGATTTGATTTGCTTATATTTCAATATAAAACATAGGCTGAATTTCGTATTTGCTTATACGAAATTAGAAATTCCCACTTCTCGGTACCAATAGAAACATTTATCAGCTTAATTTCCTTTTAGATGGGGATATTTTTGATGGAAAGCTTTAGATCAGGGCAAAAAGTCAGTACTTTCGATTTTTTTAGGGACCCCCTGATCTGGGTGAAATCTCTCGTTGCACCTTTAACCTAAACACATTCCATGGGTTTGCTGGGTATAAAGAAAATGAATAGAAAGTGAGGGGACCATTCTTCTTTTTAATTATTCATTCGAGTAAATTATTTACATGCATACTTTAGATCACCCTGTTCTTGGAGTAGTAATTGGTAAATGCGATTACTTTCATATTACAGTAAAAGTGATCCGAGTCAAAATTGATTTCATGCTTGGTTAGCAACATAGAATCACATTTGCATACATATTTGATTTAATTTTTCAATAAAACACGCCATTAAATTCACATCAGTGAATTTAACTTTGTGATGGCATTATTTTACATGATGCGTGGGACAATTTCCTGGAACTTTTGGTTGTATATTCGATGATGTAGAATTAAAACACGTTTCACGTGAACTGGCTATGCTTTACTGGGTGTTGAGTGCACTGATCACATGATCACAACGAAAATCCTATGGCATAAATAATTGGACAGGGGGATGGGCCAAGGATTGAACCAGTAAGCAATGGATAGATAACGTAACTATAGTAGATTCAAAATTACGTGAGAATCCTTGCATATTCGGACGAGTATGATATTGATTGGGGTGCAATCCACGGCCATGCTGAGACTAGGCCTTTGTTGCCATTACAAACAGATTGTGACCTGGTACACGTTCTGTACAGAATCGGCTTACTGGAAACTGATGATCCAGTTATACAATTTTTAATGATTTGAAGGACGTACGCCATTGTGTGCAAGGATGTCAAATCCGTTTGCGCTAATCTCTTAATAAAAGGTTGGCCCATTTGGGGATGACCAAAAAACTTAGTTTGTTATGTGTGCATCGATATAAGAATACATTATTTCTTCAATGCTGTGATAACGAATGGTATTTTGCAGTGTCAAAGTACGTTATGTTCAAAGAACAAACGTTAACGAAATAAATGCTGGGTGGTTTCATCCTGATACTTGAACTTGAAAACGTTTCCATCTATCTAGCTGTGCAATAATGTATTTTAGGTCATCATTTATTTAAGCTACATTACTATTATCGTATGAGTTCATAAACTTTTTTACCCTGTGACCGGGAAAATAATTCCGGTGAATGGACAGACCTAAAACGTTAATGAGGTCTCACTTATTTTGAATACTACTATAGCGAATTGGCCTTAGCATTTACGTATGCCATCTCGATTACACTGTTCAACACCTATTAATAGAAGTAACGGTATGGTCAGAAAGTACGGCTTGGAGGGAGAGGTGGTTGCCTTTTTTGTCGAACGAAATGTCCAGGTGCCGAAATCCAATTGTTAATATGGTTGCCATGACAAACAGGAAGGGTCCAATCAGGACATTTTTGCACCACAATAAAATTTGAAACATGATTTATAAAACCCCGTTCTAGGGCCTAGAAACATGTGTCTTAAATCTGCCAAAGCCAAAGTTTCATGTTCATACGATCTTTCATTTTCTAGTTACTTGTTTGAAATTTTAGCCGAATCAGTGTGCTATTGGTTACTATGGCAACCAGATACAATGTTTTACACATTTTATTAAACTTCTCAATAAGGGCTTTAATATTGCATATGAAACGACATGTCTCATTCGGGGAATATGGAGTAAATTAATCTCAAAGTTCAGGACTGAAGACCCCAACTCCTCTTTAAAATCAGATTTGGGATTTGTAACAAGCACGCATATGATAGTAAATGGTGATTATGCTGGAGAAGAGTGGCCGTGTTCGTTTAGCTCTGTTTTGTTCTCTGTAATTTCATTGCAGTTGTTGTTTTGTGAGTTTGGACCTTTGGCCTTTTTCTCCGTGCTCTGTAATTTATTATAGTGTACTTTGTGTCTTGTCCTATGCAATTTCTTTGTAGTGCACTATTGTATGTTTTGTTTGTTTGCTGTTTGTTTTGTGCTCTATAATTCATTAAAGTGAACATTGTTTATGCAGCCTTGCGGCTCTGCTTCCAAGGCTCTGTCTTATTCCCTGTAATTTCATTGCATTGCAATATTGTGTGTTGTTGTTTTGTGCTCTTTAATTCATTAAAGTGCACTTTGTTGTCTGTCTTGTCCTTTCCTTTTACCCTTGCCCTCGTCCTGTCTTGTTTCCCCTGTCCTCCCCCACACAAGGTTGCACACCTTGCTCAATGTTTCTTTTAAAGTTGAATGTTTTTATTTCACCTGGCTCGTATTTGTTTGTGATTTAGAAAACATCAGGTTTGTTTGCTTTCACTAATTTGTCCAGTGAGGCAAAGAAAAACTGTACACTATCGATCATTATCATGCTTTGAGGTGTCCGATATGCGATAATATCGGATCCTACGCATGATAATGATAAAATTGGATGATTTGCGCCCAATATTTATTGGTCTCGCTATGAGTTTTAAAATATTGGGCTCGACTGCGTCTCACCCAATATTTTTGCAACTCATAGCTCGACCAATAAATTTCGGCTGAATCAATCCAATTTTATTACAATCTCAGTTGCGTAAATTAAACCAAATGTGCTTTTCCACGTTGCTAATTGACTACATTATTAGATGACTGTCAAATTGTGAAGGACAACAGGAATAATAATAGTAATATTTTGGGGTTAGTATGCAACGTAGGATTACTATTGTGTGCTGGGCCTCATTATCTCCCAGAAACATGAGTGTAGTCGTTTACTTTATATCTTTTCCCTTTGCATATTGTATAAACTATTGCTTTTTAAATTTTACACAGTCTTCGGCTCTTTCAAATGAAGAAAAAAATGTTGTGAAATGCTTTTGGGGTTAAAGAATCAATAGGATATGGGGTTTGTAGGGACTCTAGAAATTAATCATCATATTTTTCCAACTCTTCGAAACTTTCTCAGCCGCATATCTATGCGTTCGATTATCCAACCAGATCAGTTTTGGACCAGGATTTAATTTTCCGTTCATATGAGCAAAAGCTTCTTCAATTTCAATTTAATTTTCATTCAATACCGGAATTTGTCTAGAATAAAAAGTTGGAGTAGTACGGGATACAAAAGAGTAGCTTAATTATCTTTAAGCAACAATATCTGCTAACTTAATTTTTATGTTTTCGATTTGAGGGCTTCCTCCCAGGGCTTCCCGTGGTTATCGTGCTCCTTGCACTTTTTAGATTAGACGTTGATAATCCAACACCATACGGTCAATAATTTTTTGTAGACTATCATGGTCAGATGTTGAGGTCCAACGCCAAAAGGTAAATGCACTTTTTTGTATAGACTATCATTGTCCAATTCATCTTTTAGATCAGACGTTGAGATCCAACCATAAAAAATCATTATCATTTTCGCCCATTGATTAACCACACCGTGTCGGGACATCAACGTTTGACCCAGGGGCCTCGCCAGGGTAAAATCATAGGAGGGGCGAAACATCATAGGGGGTGAAACAGTACAAAATGAACTCATTTTGGTTAAAACCCCTAATTTTTGCGCAAAAATCCCTGTTTTCCCCAAATTTTGAAAATGTCAGGGGGGGGGGCGGCCGCCCCCCTGCCACCCCCTGGCCCCGCCCCTGGTTTGACCATAATAGTCTACAAATTGACCGCATGGTTTTCGATCATTAACATTTAACTGTGATATACTATTTAAAATACAATCTACAAAAAAAAGTTTATTGGCCGTTTAGCGTGCCCCCCAATTTTCAAAATGTGAGACTTTGCACGGTTGTGTTGGTAATTGTCTAGAAAACTATACCTGCGAACGGTAATACTCAAAAGTTCGTATGTTTGTCATAAAAGTAGCGATTTTGTCATTAGAATCGAGATCCTAGATTGTAATTTAACGGTAGAGTAAGAAATGCCAACATTTCTGTCCGTCCATTATAAAATATTGCCTCCTCACGTGAATGACCTCCATAACTTGACTTGCCTGAACTAATGGAACAGCTATGGATGCACGTAGACACGTACATGGCGCTATTTCCCGGCTCTTTCATATTGGAAGGCCGTTTCCAGCCGCCGTTGAATTATTATCGGGATCTCCGATATTAATTATTCCAATTACAAAATTCCTTCTTTTGCGACACAGACATTTTTGAGCTTTACCCATTCACAGGTATAATTTACCAGCCAATTACCAATGCAACTGTGCAAAAATCTCAGAATGTTTAGAAAATTGGGGGCGCTGTTCACAAAATGTGCTATTATTGCTTTTTAGCATGTGTTATCAAAGTCATAAATCAGTAGTGAATCATTTTCGTGAAAAATTAAGATGTTAATAAATCCCTAGCCTCGAGTAGGAATCGCTGATTTCCAACGTTTTCTGCTAACCAACGTTTCACACGATTTCCCTCACATTCACAGCAAAACTGCTGTTAAACTGCTGTGTGAGGATTTATTGGAGCAAAAGATAATTGAGCGGATGCCCTTCCTGACGTCAAAGATAAGACAGGTACGCATGGGTTTTTGTTTGGTATGCCTTGGAATAACATTCTAGGAGGGATTATGAGTTCATTATTCATCCTGTGTTAAATATTTACCTTTATGTGTTCCTCGGTTATTGCATCATGACCTTGGGATCAAACTACATTTTTATAATGCATATTAGATTTGATATATTGATGTGTTCATTTTTTATTACCCCACGTAACATTGGAAATTCTGGAAAGCGTAACGATAAATTACTATTCAAAAATGTAAACATTTGTAAAAGGATGCCGAATTCGGAAACACGTACACCTACTTTTGTTTCCAAACTACTCCTATAAATTGATGCAGAAAAATCTGATAGGTGTCGCTCGCACTACAAAAAGCCTATAAAACCACTTGACTAGATAGCTATGAAGGTTTTAAGTCAGACGCAAACGACGACTGACCCATGCGTCATTAGGGGTGTTCAGGGATAATTATTTCAGTAAGGGTCCTTCATTATGTCAATTTTTTCATGTCATTATGTCCTTTAACACTGAAAAAAATATCGCTACCGGAGAGACGCGACAGACGGCAGGTAGAATGGAAGCGGAAAGGAACGTGAGTCATGGTGTTGTGCATGTATTAGGCAGTAGGCCTGTCAGTTTCTTGAACAGAATATAATAATGCCTCATTTTTGCCAGTTGGAACAAGCATGTGGTCAAAATTGTAGAAGTGAATTCGGCATCTTATACAATCCTGTAAAGACCAAATCAGCCAATTACGATGAAGATGAGTACCCGTCCACGTTCAGGTAGCCGAATTAGGAAATAAGTATGTATTAATGGATTGGTATGCATATGACTCCCATTTTTACCCATCAGGGCTAGAGTTCCGCCGTTATGAGTTGGGTTACATTCGTTTATTGGTTAGGGTAGAGTTAGAGTTACAACTATGTATAGATGATCTGTTACCAGTCACAACAAGGATTGCCAACTCTTCCTTGTCTTCGGGTGTATTCCCCAGCTACTCAAGCACGCATCTGTCACCCCGCTGCTAAAGAAATATGGCTTGGGACACAACATCCTCTCAAATTATCGCCCTATATCTAATGCCATTTCTCGGAAATTGTTGAAGGTAGCAGGAATAGTGAAGACTTCCCTTCATTGAAATGATCTCCATGCTCCGATGTGCAGTCGGAATAACGGCAATATCACAGTACGGAGACGCTTGTTGAGGGGTGCAGAATGACATCTGGACTGCGTCTTGACAAACAAAAAGAGGCTGTACTAGTGTAATGGACTTCAGCGCCGCCTTCGCACCATAGACCACAAACAGCTCCTAAAACCCCCCCGGTTCTAACAGAACGGTATGGGATTACTGGAAAGGCATTAAGTTGGTTCTCGTCATACCTAGATGGCCGAATCAATCTAAATCAGTCAGAGGTGCTTCGTCAGATCCTGTGGCGGAAGATTGTGGAGTCCCACAGGGCTCGGTTACTGGCCGATTGACTTCATCTTGTCAGCGCCCCATACAGGATATCATCTACTGCCACGGTATTCACCCCCCCCCCCCCCCCCCCCCCCCCCCCCCCCCCCCCCCTATTTGTTGTTTACGCTGATGACACCCATCTCTACTGGACTTTCCACCCTCGGGATCGTGTAGCAGCAGCATAAAAAGATGAAACATGAATTGCAGGACATCAGATCCTGGTGTAAATCCAAAAGCTGATAGGACATGACAAGGAAGACGGAGTGTTGTAATGTCGCTCGATTTAACAGATCGGCTAGCAACTCTCAGCCAACTATGATCATTGGCAATTCTATTATACACCCGTCAGCTGAAGCACGGAACCTTGGTGTCATCTTAGACTCATCACTAAGAATGATCAATCATGTTAACAGCTTAAGCAAAGCTGCTTGGCTCTCAATAAGGAAAATTGGGCAGTTTCGACAGTACCTTGATGAAAAATCTACCATCAGATTGGTCCACGCCTTTGTTACATCTAGGCTCGATTCCTGCAATTCCTTGCTTTATGGCCTTCCAGAAAGAGAATTGACCAAGGTTCAGCGAGTTCAAAATGCAGCTGCCCGTCTTGTCCTTAAAATCCGTCGACGAGACCATATCACACCAGTTCTCTACCAACTACATTGGCTTCCAATTAAACAGAGGACAGTTTTTAGATTCTACTTCTCACCTATAAGGCCATCCACAGCATGTCACCTGCCTATATCTCTGAGCTCATCCAGCTGTATTCACCACCGAGAACCTTGAGATCATCTTCTTGCTTCCAGCTGAGTAAATTAGCCAACTCATCAACAAAGTTCTACGGTGATAGATCTTTTGCTTACGCAGCAGCACATTAATTTGTGGAATAAACTCCCTAACAGTATCCGCTTAGCTCAGTCAGCAACTATTTTCAAGTCACGTCTGAAGACATTCCTATTTACACAACATTTTGGCTCCTGATACGTATCCTGTTTCTGATGCAGTCCAATCACTAGTTATAATTCTGTGAGTTTTTTTCCTTTCTTTTCCTTATTCTCTACCTTCATCCAATCCGGTTGCCTAGGATAGTTGTCTTCATCAGTTTAGGTAGGGTTAGAGGCATCTGAATCCAGGAAAGATCAAGACTTAACCGATGTCGCTGTGGGGTACATACACACAGATCCTCACAGCTGACGATTCAGGTGTATCCCCATATGTTCTTAGTATGGGAGGCAACTGGGTTGTCTTTCTCTTCTATCTGTTGGTCACAATATATATATGTTTGAATTTTACTTAAATTTAAAGTTATTTTGAAATTGTGTATAATTGATGTATATCATTGCTGTTTTAACATTAGAATTTTATCTATTTTTGTATTGTCGTATTGATATTTTGTATATTGCTCCTTTCTATGTGAAGCGCCTAGAGGCCTCTGCATTAGGCGCTATATCAAGATTGTTATTATTAACTTCGCATGCATGGATGATCATGTGGGCAAAGTGAAAGTACGCTGGAGCTTCGTTGTGAGGTCAAATATATTCGGGTGATTTTTAGCCATTATTTAGCACTAACGTAATTTGTAATCACCAAAGGTGTTAAATTTGAATTATTGCATGGACATCCAGTGGCGTAGCTAGCATGTTAGGGGTCCGTGGACAAAAACAACAATTGGGGCCCCTATAGGTATGCTCGAAAACTTGGATCAAAGCACGAACAAACTTCTTCGTAACAAATACAAATGAAGAGCGCCGGTCATTACGCTCATTACTGAATGGTGACGTCATATTTGTGATGGAAGATTTCGGAAATTCCGCACTGTGTGTTCATGACGTTCGAGAGACTTCTTAGCTAGACCTCAGGTGGTCAAAATTATATGTGCAATGATAAGGGGAAAATCCGTGATGGTTTCGGCTATTGGAAGCTGAAAACAGAATTCAAATCAGACTTTTCCGTTGGTGAATGTTGGTGTTGTTTTTGTGTCAGTAACGTTGCGCCATTAGTCAATCCCGGAAATTGGGGGCTGAAAAAGTACTCCTAAATAATCGTAGATTATGCGCGATATAATGTGACTAGTGAGATGTACTATTTGTGTCGGTGTCACTTGTTCAATTCTGAACACACTGTCTCATCTATTCAGGGTGACATTAACGTTTACTACGTTGACATTGCAAATATGCATGGCTATTTTTTCGGTAGTGGAACCGAGTTTGAATTGGGAGTATTGATTGCTGATTATATGCGCAGAACTGTGTTTGGACTCAGAAGGGTCAGTTGCGGTGCGGTCAAGCATGGTTTGCATGACACGTAAAATGTACACACAAAGATTTACTGCATTCGGTTGTGTGTATACTGCAACGCGGTTCTTTTAAACGTAAGTCAGTCAGCCGTGGCTTGATCGAGCGCTATAAAGAGCCGAGAGTCATCTGGTCACTTGCATAAATAGGAATGTACTACACAGCGAGAAGTGCCGTCGGTGACTAGCGTCGGTGACTAGAATCTATTTACGCATACATTAAAACCTTATACAGCTTCAATAGAGTAGGTTTGTTTGTGCAAAGTTCAACAAGCCCAATGAATGAACAAGAGCTTATATAATACTTTGAGGTCCACGACCTCGAAAATCTTGAGAATTTTCAAATTGTATGAAATACGTTAGAGATGATATTTTTTGTTAAATTTTGGCCTTACGGTTAGGGTATTTATTAGTTTAAGGCCATAAAATTAAAAACATATTTTGTTCCTTGTGAAAGTTATAGAGGAGTACATATGGAACTCGTTTTTTTTCGGGGTGGGGGGGGGGAGGTGGGGGGGTGGGGACATACATTTTCAGGGGGCAAGCATATATGAAATTTGTTAGTATTTTATAGGCTATGTTGTTTTCACGGTAAATTGGCACGTGTGCAGAAAATCATTAATTTTTAGGGGGACAAGATTCCCCACAGGGCCCCCTCTGATTACGCCACTGGTCCGTCCAATCTCTTTAGGGCCCTTTAATTCCGGGGCCCGATCGCCAATTCTGCAGAAAACTGGATTTATACGTTAAGGAATAAGCCTTCAGGGCTGATGAACGTGCCATTGTCAAATACGGCAAGAAATGGGTCCACCAATTTTAAGAGGACATACCAAGTCATCCTGGGCCCTACATGGGTCACTGAATCCCCACTATGCTTTAGTCTTTAGGCTCCTCAATGGCCTTATTGTCTCATAACTCTCAGTATCTGTAGAACTTTCGGGGCCCCAATTCCTCATTATTTAGTATATAGACGGCCGGCCATTACAGCAAAATAGATGCTCAGAAAAGGTTTTGGACGGCCAGTAATTTGTTATTAAACATCCAAACATGTGGATTTGCATCCTATTGGACATACAATAGCGTAGGGGTGTGGCCATTCTAATTTTTAAATTTAGGGTAAAAAATGGCCAAAAGGTAAAAAATGTCCAAAAAACAGGGTTTACAATCAGTCGAAATGCATTCCTTTCTTCACATAATCTATCATAACATGTCCATTTACCTTCAAAGGAGTCATATTCGTGAATATAATGGAAGTCATTTCAATCTATAAATTTTGGGGTCAAAATGGCCAAAAAAAAGGTCAAATTGTCCAAAAAAATAGTGAAATCGTCGAAAGGCATTCTTTCTTAAAAAATCGATCAGAACAGGTCCTTTACCTTAAAAGGAGCCAATTTAAATGATTATAAGGGAAAGCCATCCAATTCTAAAATTTTGGGTCCAAATGGCCAAAAGGTCAAAAATAGTCCACAAAAATAGGTAAATCAATCAATTGCTTCTGTTATCGAAGCCGCGTTGCACAGAACATGTGCTTTGTACATCCAAGAGACACACATATGAGCGGATTGAGTGCTAGCCATTTCAATTTGCATATTCTGGGCAAAATTGGCCAAAACAAAACATCAAAATTGTCCAAAAAATCCATAAATGAGTCAAAATGCGTTCCTTCTCAAACAATCATAATGGGAATTGTGTAAAGTTTTCTTCCAACAGAACTTATAATGATTGAATAGAGTTGAAGGTCTTTTCATGACACGTTGGTGTAGGGTTCAAAATGGCCCCAACAGGTTCATATTGGTCCAAAAGGTCAAACAAGTTCCCCAATTGTCAACAAATAATAAATTAGTCTAACAATTCTCTTTTCTCAAATAGCTTAAAGCAACATAATTCATTTATTCCCAGGGACAGTGATTAAGTAAATAAAGTTGCTAGACTTTTCAATGACACATTTGTGTTAAAATGTCCAAAGGGTACAAAAATGTGCAAAAATTGGTAACACCAGTAGATTTGCCTCGTTTCTAAAATAACTCATTGGAATATAATTAGGTCGCGCATGACAGTGCTAGGTATTCCAAAGTATTCCACTTTTGGAGCACATTGGGCTGAGGATCAACAAATCAACTCAAGATTGGAGGGGGGGGAATCTCAAGATTAATGGTCAATATGGTCGAAAATATCACTTAAAACTATGATTGATAATGTAATGAATGCAGCAATAATTTTCCTTAAGGTTCATTGTTATCCCTTAAATTTAAATCCCTACCACAGTAAATTAGGGTATTGGACACTTCCATTCTCAGATTTGAGGAAATTACCACAAAGGGGAATTAGCTCTCTGCTCTATTATCAAAATTGTTAATCAGGCCATAGTTCACATCGCCAACACTTAAGTTGAAAATAAAAAAAGAAGCAATTATATCATAATTTTAAAAACAAAAAAATGAAAGAAATCAAAGAAATCAAAAGTGTTATATTTTATTATAATGCCCCCTCCTTCGGTTACTCATAGTGCTATGAACACGAATGAAAAAAATACTAAGAAACGCATTCTATTAAAAGCACCCGATGGTTATTATTTTGTTTTCAGTGGCGAGCTAGGCGTCCCTCCTCTTTCCATGATACACAAAATAAGTACCAACATACCTAGTAGGCGTCAGAATGGACGTCTCAAGTCTCGAGGTCTGCAAAATTGGTCCCCGACATTGGTATTTTCCCAGAAACTCTATAGGCGAAAATTCCAATTGTGCGCTTAAAAAGTTAGGAATATCGGATTGTCACTGTGGTTTTCAGCTTTAAATATGAACAACTGGCTAATTTTCTATAAACCTAAGAGTTTTAGAGTTAACGGTGCATAAGAGTTTCAAAAAAGCACCATATATTTCCTTGGGTGGCAACACCCTTTACCCTTCGACTTTGACGGCATACCCTAACCATTGGGAAGGTACTATCTCACATTTTTCGCTAAAAAGACAGAAAGATGAGAGAATGTTACTAAAAAGCTTTTTATGAAAGCTTTTGCCATTGTAGCACAGTTGATATTTATTTGAATTTTGTTGGTTTAATCAAACAGGTCAGAATGATCATTTGGTAAAGAAAAGAACAAATTAGAAAAACAGCCACTGTTCCAATTGGCGGCATATTCAGTTACATGGTTTTTTTAAATGGTCCAAAAATGTCACGTCTCCTACATGTTGAGCAAAAGTATTAAAGGGTCTTGTGATTAGGCCTATTCATTATTTAATGTTTTTAAATCCACCCACAGCATGGGCCTGTGCACCCACCCAGAAGGACAAGCTTTGATGGATAGTTTTACTGTTAATATTGATCAAACTCAGGTCCAAATTTAAAACAAGAGCAGCCTACCCTCAGACCCTTGATAATCCACTGTGTATAAACAATAATATAACGTACAAAAAGATTGTCAGCGCCTGAAGAAATTTCGCGGGATAATAAAATATTTACAATTTCCAATTGAAAACCAGAATATTAGAGGGAGAGGAGAAATCAATTTGCCTATCAAAAATTCAAGGTATAAAACTAATTGTAACAGTGGATGTGGTCTTTGTGTTCATAAGAATGCGAATAAGTCAAAAGAACATATTAGGGATTATTGAGTGTATTTTTATTCAATTCTAAGTTCGGCTATTCTAATTGTATAGCCCTAAGAAATATATGTACAATATTAAGATGTAGTTAAAAACTCATTAAAAAAGTAATTTAGCTGGTTATTAAATGGCCATTTAAATTAACATCCTAGATCTAGAAAAATCAACACCCTAGCCCTAACAACTATTTTAAATATTCAAAGAAATTATATTAAATTCACAGGGGTAATATTAAATAAGATTGACAAAGCACACGTTTTATTCAATGGTTTCCCATGTTAGTTGAGTTGACAAATTTTGGGGAAATTTAAAATTTTATGTCCCCATTTCGACTCCAAAATCTATGGCTGGCAGCAGTCTATATACCATGTTTATAATTATATCCCGTGGGGGTAAAACGCATATATTCTTTGACCCCTACTGTGCAAAAAGGAAGACAGAATGACGTTGTAAGAGTAAGACAAAGTGATACTTTCGTTATCTCACCCATTTTTCATTGATTTTGATCAGTTTGGATGAATTTTGTACCATTATTCCATTTTGAATCAGAATCTATAAAGTTAAATAGCTTAATGCACTCTTTTCACCTGACGAAAAGGCAAAACACTTATATGCCTTACTTTTAAAGAGGGCATTAAATGGATTGGCCCATTTCAAACCAAATCTGTCATTAGCCAACTAGCTCTTCTATTCACTTTATTATGATCCACCCTTTTGGATGTAAGTGATTTGACCATTTTGGAACAAATTTGACCTTATTTTGGTAATTTTGATCTAAAAAATATAAACTGAATGACAGCACTAAGCTACTTATTGACGTTTCCTGAGATATAACGGCAAATGTTCCTTGAAAATGTTTGAGAAGCGAAGGTATTGGGACTGAGGTATCCATTTTGGCCAATTGGCAAAACTATAAATCGGAATGGCTCCATTTTAGCCACTTAAAGATGACTCTTTAAGGGGAAATGGACATGTTCAATCAATTTTTTTAAGAAGAAAGAATGATTTTGAGTGATTTTTACCTATTTTTGGACAATCAATGACCTTTTTTGGCCATTTTTTACCCTAAAATAAAAAATGTAGAAAGGCCAACACCCCATACGTTGATTGTACATTCCCATGGTGGTATGAAGCCACTAGGTTGGACCTTTGTAACAAACAACGCCGTCAAAAGTCATATTTTGGTACTTTGCCGGCCGTTCTATAGAAAAACAGTGCCGACAGTAGTAATGAGAGGACATTGCCGTGTGAAAGCAGATATAGTCCGATGGGAGCCACAGTCCGGGGGACCATAGCGATAACGGAATAATAAAATAAAATATAATAATTATATAAATAAAAAAGCGTGTGAACCTAAGTGCCTTAAAGAGTCAACTGAATCGATTGCCCTATTGTTAACCATGTTCTAGGATATGAGACGCGGACAATGGTTTACTTCTACACCGTCGGATTTCCCTTTGGTCAATAGATTCAGAAGGGATCGAAAAATTTCAAGTATAGAGAAAAGTACCACTGCGGAGCCCATTAGAAGGGCCACTGAATCCAACGCCATTATGATTTGTTATATGGGCCCTGGTAATTGGCTCATAGTCAAATTTAAATGCCAGACCTTGCCTACATTGACTTTAAAATATGGCCTCTCGCATAATACGGTATCAAATATAAATGCAGACTTGCTACATTGGACATTAAGATAGGGCCTTTCGCGTACCAGTATAGAAGGATTCTAGAAGGGGCCCCTGAATTAGGAAATACAGTTGTTGGGGTTGCATTAGGCCTGTTGTGAAATTTTGCAAATCTTATCATTTTTTTGTTCTCCCTCACCCTCTCTCTTTTTTCTTCAACTCTAGTGGGGGCCCCTAACATCTGGGGGCCGTGGACTGGTTCCACTCTGTCCTATGGTAGCCATCATAAAACATTATTCTTATTAGTGAGATTTAAAATCACAAAGGTCACACACAGGTCGATGTGGTATAGGCATATATCCAACTCTAACGTGTTTTATTATCGTGTATTTTATATTTTACCTTTCCACCGAAATATTAGTTAAATGATTCCAATTTAGCAATGATCATTAGCAATGGTTGCAAACGGACCTTGATTCAAAAGCTGCTAGGATATGAAAATGCCGTTATTAAAAGCCGTATTTACTTAACATCTTCAAGCAATATTTTCCTCCACTTGATTAAATAAATGTGTTTGCCCTTGAATATTTTTATTTTTAATTTCATGTTCAGACATAGTGGACAGCCGAGTTTAACGACGCCCATGCATGCTGGTCGAAATCAAATTTGGAATTAAATTTTCTCAAATGTATTTAACCTATCCTCCAATATAAGCATTTAAGAACTAGGTCTCAAATTGCAAGGAAATATAAATCGCACAACAAAAATTACCATACAACAAGGCATACATGTAGTACACTTTCATACTGTCCCCGCAATACACAATTATTATATATAGAGACTTAAAATAATCCCAAAACAAAATTAACTCAATACAGAGATATTAAACCCATCGTGGCATAACAATTAAATCAATTTCCGAACATCCACTGACCCGTGTTGGAGTGAAGATTGAATAATTAAGATTGAGGTCAATGTTCAAAATTGGTAACTTATGATTTATCATTTCAGAGTATTTCGCTGCACATTGAGTTATTTAGTATTTAGAAATCATTTTTATTCTTATGTCCGCGCTCAATGCGTGGATTTTGGGTTTCCTACGGAAATCATTTTTTACCACCGAAATTCCTATCCCACAATGCCACCACTATGTTACGAATAGATAAATAAATAGCGCATCATAATATTCTATGGTTTGTTTGTGTCATACGGTCATTTTTCTGTCAGAACTGGGCGAAAACCGTTTACTGTATAAATTTTACCAGTAACGAGTACTCTTTTGATTGCCTTGTCAAATTTTGCGCCACAAAAATGTGCGCGTAGTTTAAAGGAGGCGCACTAAAACCGCGAACGTGCTGGAGTGGATGTGGATATCTACTCGTAAACATACGTTGTGAATTTGTGGGATAGGAATTTCGGTTAAAAAATTATTTCCGGTAAGGAAACCAGGAATCCACGTATTAAACATCTGTTTTTTTTCCGATTTCAACGGCAACCACCGAGTATTCCAAACCTGCATCGAAGATGTTGGAAAAAAAAGCACCCCATTTTTTTCGAACCCAGGGTTTTTTGCATATTTGGAATGCTTATCGATGTATTGAGATCACATCTGAAGTGACTAAGCCCAATAACCCGCCTTTATGTAATAGATGATGATTTAGTAAATTTCTGTCAACACGACAAGAAAATCCGAGCCAGGTCTATGAGGGGGAAATTATCAGGGTCATAATCAAAGGTTCGAAACCGTGCAGGTCGTCCTCGAACAGCCGTAGCAGAATTCAAATGCTTGTAGCGCAGAATTCCAATGCCCGTAGCTCGTATGGCAGAATTCAAATGCTCTTGCTCGATAGCAGAATTCAAAATCAAATGGCTCGTAGCGCATAATTCGAATCGCGTAGCGCAGAATTCAAATGCTTGTAGCAGAATTCAAATGCTTGTAGCTCAGAATTCAAATGCTTGTTGCTCGTATAGCAGAATTCAAATGCTCGTAGCGCAGAATTCAAATGTTCGGAGCGCAGAAATTCAAATGTTCGTAGCGCAGAATTCACAAATGTGTCGTAGCCGCAGAATTCAAATGTTCGTAGCTCGTACAGCAGAATTTAAACGCTCGACCTCCGTACTCGCGTAGTTCGTAGTAGTGTTGAGCGTAACGTTTACGAGCGACACTGCACTGTCCGAATTGATTGTTGAATATTTGTTTGGTTTGATGGTTTTGTTTATTGTTTGAATGATTGTTTTGATTGTTTGTTTGACGATTGTTTGAATGCTTTGAATGACTGTACGCATATGAATGCGCCGGTCGATCCCGGCCCCGGGTGCACATGTTCATCATGGAAATGGATAAAGTTTTCTAGTTGAAGTAACATGAAATAACCGGCGCGGCAATACTTGTTTTAAGCCGCGTAATAATGACGTCACATTTTGAACCCCCTAGCTAACTGAAAACTTTTTGATGAGCTCTTTTCACTTACCTTTAGGCCTATACATTTGATATCTGGCGACTATCGAAAAGTGAAACCATTTGTCCTCAATATGAAGGGCCAAAAAGTCGCGTCACTGCAACAACTTTCACTGACCAACTTACTTGTAGTCAAATTTGGAATTTTAGGGACCTACTCCCATAAGGCAAAATAAGAAGTTTTTTTTTTTCACACAACAAATGGAATTTTGGTTATTGGTTTAGCAAAACAGATCATGAAAGGAACAATCAGAGAAATTTCAAGAAAGAAATAAGGAGACAAGCTGAGGAATGTGAACTAATAATAAATGTAGTAATAATAGCAGAGCACCAACTTGAACATTAAACAATAATGCAAATATTAAAAAAAAAAAAAAAAAAAAAAAAAAAAAAACTTGCCCTTTTTTTTTAATATCATACTATAATTTGGCTAATGTTTTTGTGGTATGTATTATGTATTTATGTTATACAAAGGCTCCGTCAGTGTTTGGTCTCAATTGCGCCAAATTCACAAGAAAGAAGTGCTATGAGGATACCGGGACGGGTTCTAAGCTATATTTGGACAAAATCGTTTCAGAAATGGCTGAAAAAATCAGTGAACATTTGGTCGGTTGCTAAGCAAATTACCATTTGGTATTATAACCGTTTTATTAATATACGTCCAGTCATCATATACTTGTTCATTGATTGGTTAAAGTGACCACTGATCAAAATAATAGACCAATTCTGCAGAAAAAGACTATTTACGGCTCTCAAAAGAACTATTTACGGCTCACCCCCCCCTCAAAGAACTATTTTACTGCTCCAAAAGACTAATTTACGGCTTCCTCCATTTTAGCACAATGTCCAGCCCGTGTATCATGGTCATCAAAACAAATTGTCAACATTGGATACACGCGAAAATGCAGTGAGTGACGGTACGGCTACAAATTAGCCACGATTCCAGCTGTTAAGTGATCAAGAAATGACATGAAAGTGTTGAACACTAAAAAGCAGTTAAGAACAGCCTGTCCATGCATGTTTGATGGGGTTTAATAGTCTGTAAGTAGGGTGACGACAACACGGCAATATTGACTGCCGGCATGGGTCATGATGGTAGGTCAGAGTAGGCCTAGGGCTAGCTAGGTGGCTAGGTCGGCTAGGCATGCTAGGTTAGGCTAGGCTAGGCTTAAATCTCCCAATTTTACCTAATTTGTTTCTAACATCGTTTAACAATCAATGACCAAGGCATGATGGAATATATGAATTGACGTATATACAACAAAAATACTGCCTATCGAGCCTCCTGTTCAAACTATGTCCCTCTGTGATGCAATAGTGCTATTTGCTTCGGGGCTGCGCCTCAGCAAAACAGCACATTGCAGTCACCTCGGGTCAATAGTTTTAACAAGAGTCTCTATGTCAGTATATATTTGTATACTAACCAGTGAGTACGCGTTGCGGTTGTGAAGAAGCGGTTCAGCATGAGACGCTATATCGAAGGGCGGTTACGCGTGAGACGCTATATTCGCCACGCAAAATATAATAGGCGCTTTATTAATAGTGCAGATGGTGTGGGGTCCATGCATAACATATATTATTTCGCTTTAATTGTCGTATGTATGGATTCTATATGGGAATTACGGGTAGGTAGGGATAGTTAGAGAAGAAAATTAAAATATAGGAAAGTCACAGGATGAAATATTTACTGTTTAGCATTAGAAAATAAGACATCATAGGCCTCAGCTACATGATATGATGGAAATTACGGGAACAAAATTACGATTACGGGATGTTGTGGTGGTTGAAGTAAGGTGGGTTCATAAAATGCAGGATGGCGAGAACTTTATAGGGGATTTGAGGAGTTATAGAAAAAATGCATGTGTAAATGAAGGGAACTACGTGTTGCCCCGAGGGTGTTTTGAATCAATCCCATGATGCATAGCAATGTGCCTATACTGTACTGTACTAAACCCACATGTCAGTATTAGGGACTAAAAGTGTTCAAAAAATGTTAAGAACCACAAGAAATTCATAATCATGCAAAAAATTCCATAAGTACTAACGCTTTTGGGCTAAATGAGCGTTAAAGTCAGAGTTTGATGTGTTAAGAATAGGGAGTTATATGTGATCACATGACATGACCCTATTGAGGTGAAATTTCCTAAAAACTGGGGCATTGTGGGATTGACTCAAAACACACTCTGGGGTTGCCCAAGAGGAGTACTTTTGAGAAAAGAAAAGTTTATCACGGAAACGTATTTGGCTGCGGTGGTCTTGCCATAGGGTGTGATCTTTCAGTTTCGTGATGATCGCTCCCGGTTCAACTCAACTGGCGGGAGCCCGCGTGAAGCGCGGGCCTCCCGCTAGTTCATACTAGAATTTGGCTAATGTTGTGGGTATGTATGTACGTATGTTAATAAAGGCTCCCGTCAGTTTGGTCTAAATTGTGCCAGAATCACAGGAAAGGTGCATGAGGATACCGGACGGGTTCGAAATATATTCGGACGAAATCGGTCAGAATTGGCTGAAAAATCATGAAAATTTGGTAGGTGCCCAAGCAAAATGACCCATTTGTTTATAACCGTTACTAACCAGTGCGGACGCGTTGCGCGTTGTGAGAGCGGTTTACGCAGGAGACGCATATCGAATGGCGGTTACGAGTGAGACGCTATTCGCCACGCAAAATATAATAGGCGCTTTATTAATAGTGCGATGGTGTGGGGTGTGAGCCTACGGCCAGCATTGAATTCTGCGCTACGAGCCTTTGAATTATTTCTGCTACGGCCTGTTGAGGACGACCTGCACGGTTTCGACCTTTGAATTATGACCCTGATATTCCCTCATACATGGTCTTCTGTAGGGACGATTACGATAGCAGGCAAGGTAATTCGAAAGAAGGTTTGCGGTTTTCTTTTGTACTTGTTTGTCCAATAAACCTTCGAAACGTTCTCGGTAGTTGGTCTACATCCGATCCAGTGCAATTTGAGAGAAATTCGTGTTCTCAAAAAAAAAAAAAATCTCCTCTTGTCACTTTAAGGATGCCAAACCATGGACCGTGAGGCACTCACCAGGTTTCAAGGTCAAACGCAAGCCTGATGACTTTTAATAAAGCTTGTGCATTACTTTTATACTGTTTTTTTTTTGTTATTAACGATATCGTTGAAATAAGTAGCATATGACCCATAAAAGGGCCAGCATAGTCAATGTGCAAACCTAGACCAAGGTTTGCTGGGAAATTCCCACGGGTGTAATGGTACAAATTATAGGCCTTCGGAGGCACCTCGTGCTCAGATGCCGCAATGAGTTTTACGTGTCGAGTTTAAAAGTAGTGGCGCTGCCCGCATCTCAATTTTGTATCAAACGACCAAGATTTTTACAAATTTCCATCTTTATATTTTGATATAGACATTTTTGCAAAACATTAAAATGTTATTCCACGTCGAGCCGAAAAAACGAACTTATATTAAAGGTGCTTGTTCCCGAATTCTGTCTATTGTATTTTCTACTTGATATGAGAGCCTAACACTTTCACATACGCCCCCAGTGGCGTAGCTAGGATTTTCATATTGGGGGGCCAGTGTCGCATCTCAACCGACAGAAAATGGGTAGGGTCCAGGGGCCCGCCTTAGGGCCCCTGTTGGGGTCCAGGGGCGAAGCCCCGGTGGGGGTCGAGGGGGCGAAGCCCCCTGAAAATTTTGGGTTTTATATGCTTTAAATGTCTTCTGAGGGCTAATTTTTGTACGATTTTGTAAAATTTACTTGTCGCACGCTGTCCATTGAACTTTAAACCTATACTTTGCCGACAACCCGGCCTGCAAGTGCCATGACCTGAATTTTTCAAGTGAACCAACGGGCTCATCCCAACCGACGAAATCAATTATTGGGGGGGGGGGGGTGCGCGGCCCCCCTGCCCCACCTCTGGCTACGCCACTGTACGCCCCATCAAATACCGTCGGAAACAAACTTGCGTATTTGATGGTAGAAGCAATAATGCACATTGCACAGTCCTATTCAATATACTGTGCTAATATTGATGGTTAACCACTAATTCGTCGGTTTTTTGTTTATATCTTGGGAATGAAATGGATGTGAGGGCTCAAATTTCAGGACGACAATGAGAAAAATATTGCCTTTCATCTGATATCAAAATCGATACTACTTCCGGGAAAGACGATCGGAACACGCACCTTTAAGCCATTTTAACGTGTATTTCAGTGGGAGGATTATTTGCTGATGTTCGCCCACAAGTTGTTCAAAATAAAGTAAAAGTTTCACGTCCTGTCCTGCAAACTTAGTTACTAACAAATCCCACCAATATGAATAGTGCCATGAGCTGTCTATTCACGTAAGTCAAATAGGATCATTTGTGGGATAGCTGTAAATCTTAATGGACGACGGAAATTGTAGGCGTTGCCAGAGCCCAGGGTTCTCACATTGGGCAGTTGGAAGGTAGTAAAGGGTATGTGCCGCCCGATAAGATCCTTATTTTCAGGCCTTTTCAGCTCCAGTGACCCCCAATTTTTTTAGGATCATTTCAGTTACAGAGTCCCTACTTTTCATGTCTAAAGCCATATTCTAAAATTCTACCATATTTGCCTTGCGAACACCTCAAAAGTAGCTGGAAAATTAGGAAATACATAGTCTTTGGCAAAGACGCCTCGCATTTTTATTCACCAACCACGAGCGCGCCGAGGCGCGTGTCGAACGCCTGAGGCGTGATTGCCGAGCTGAGCGAGGCGTCTTTACGCAAATTGGTATTTCCCAATGCAAGCATAATTGTCAATCAAAGTAGTCGTCCTCGTAAGCGAACGCCCAATTTTCATCGTAAGCACCGCCCAATTTTTCAGATACTTGCCAATATCGCTGACGTCGCCCGTCAAAATTCCCATATCGATTTTTTGGTCAACGGCCTAATTAGCATACGATTTCAAGCAAAAATCGACGAAGTTCTTGACAGCTGCGCGAGTGCGAGTGAGTCCGTACGGGTATTTTGAGAATGCATGCCAGATGGACTAGTTAATATAGGCTAGCCCCAGCTCTGCAGAAATAAAAGTCCCAAGTAAAGGCAGTACAAGTTCTCCCAACCTCCCCCTGCACAAACACACTGAATAGATGAGACTAACTAGGGCATACGTCAGTCATTTTATCAAATATTTGTACTGCAGTGACCAGTCAAAATTGCCACTCACAGACCATGACAAGTGATGTTGAATAAATGATGAATCCTACCCGCGTATCAACGGCCACGCAAATGTTACGTGTGGCGAACATCCCCAAATTCAAGCCAGAAAAAAGTCCAATGCACAAATTCACGCCGAGAATTTAGGGAACACGCACATCCTAGTCTTACCTCGGGAACTTACCATGTCTTGACAGGCCCCTATACTGCAAATTTAAGGCTAACTTTCGGCCGAACCATGGCTGAACGATTCAATGAAACTACGTACTTGTAAAATACAAATCCGTTTCACCTACATGACTGTAAATTCACATTATAGTAAATCGAATACATCAGTACACGTAGCCATAGCTTCAAATACCCTCATGATAGTCATATTCAGCACAGACCGACGTGTAGCGACTCGCAAATCCTTACAAACCATGTACACCGGGATCCTACAGTCTACACCGTGACACTGACAACACGATGTCATGTAATTCCACCATGATTTCACCGTGCCGTTTTCACAGCATCAAAGTGTTCGCCATTTTACATACCCAGCTTGCGGTAAGCCTGCATCAGGGGATCCTGGCTGTATTCGCCCCGGTGTTCGCTTTGTTTTGAATCGTTTACCAAAACCCAATAATTGAATGGTTTGAGTGATCAGTTCCAATAAGCTCGTATTCTAGGAACTATTTTACGCGAACGATGACATCATCATTGACCAATCAACGCTCGATAGTTTCAGAAGAAATATCCCGAAAAACAATGATTACAAAAGAAAAGGAAATCTTTTGGAAAAGGCTTTGATTACGACTGAACTTGAGCGGTCTACAGAAGGGGCTGACTCACACAAAATATGAATAATACTCAAAGCCTTGATAAAAGGCTTAGAACATCACAGCTTATTTTCTGAATTTTCGGAAAACATAGTTCCGGAGACCCCATTTTTTGGCCTCAAATCAAGTTCCGGAGCTTCATTATTTGAATTCAGGGCGGCCATACTTACCCAAAATAAAATGAGAACCCCCGCCGTGACAGAGCTACATTGAAACAGAATCGGGGATCCCTTATTATATTTCAAATCCCTTCTTTTTTGACAAATACATGTTCACCTGTATAGTTTACTAGACCATTTACACAATTGTGCAAAAATCTCCAAAATTGAAAAATAGGGGCTCTTTTGGCAATAAGAGCATTTAAAAATGCTACTATTGCTTATTCAAATAATATAGTGTTTGGTAATAGAACGTTAATAACGAGGATCGGGAAAAACATGAGTACACCAGAAGGTTGTGCAAACTGTTCCTCAACACTTTGCTCAACGTTGTTGAAGTAATCTGCTTGTCAACTGTTGATAAACAAACGGCCGAGCCCAACACCGTTGCATTGCTCAAAGTTGGGGATTACAATCACTGAACGGTGGTTTAAAGTGACGGAGGATATTTTTTAGGATCCAAATTTCTCTCAAATTGCACAGAACTCGATTGTAGACCACTACCAAGAACGTTCCGAAGGTTTATGGACAAACAAGTACAAAATAACACCGCAAACCTTTTGACTTGCCTTACTATCGTATTGTCCCCATAGGACCAACCGTGCTTTGAACTTTCTGTCGTGTGCCGCGACGAAAGTACTAAATCATCATTTAATACTAACATAAAGACGGCCGTGTCGGCTTATCACTTCAGGTGTGATCTAATACATTGGAAATCATTCCAAATGTGCAAAAAAACCGAGTTCGAAAAAATTGGGGGCGCTTCTTTCTGGAAATCTCCTCATGTCTCTTTAAATCAATTGTTGCGTGTAGTTAAAATTCATAATAGTCCTGCGTAGGCCCATATGACCTTGCACAGGAGCCGCACAAAATGTTTTGATGATTTCCGGGCAACATTGACCTGATTATTCCATATATTGATGGAACATACCTTTAAAACTTAATAAGTTTGTGTCCTTAGATTCTTTTACATACCAGTCAACTAACAACTGCCCAAACCAATTTAATTAACATTTTTACGCAACCTTTGCAGTTTACTGCATATCATCATATCCTTTAGGTTTTTCCTGGGCTACTGTAACAAAGTGACAGCAATGTTACGAAATATATATATATTTTTTAAACCTTTATTATCGATGCTATCAATGCATTTTCTTATAAAATCAAGTTGTTTTAGTTATAGTCGATTCGCGTTGATACGTTCGTCCCCCTGGAGTTTTGGACCTATTCAATTAAGTCGGAGAGGGAAAATTAAAGAATTCAAATGCACGTGCCACACCGGATTATCTTGGAGGACACTCCGGTCGTATAACTTAATCACCTGCCACTAAATACAATTTCATTCATGTATGGAAACGCACAATAGTGTATTTCAGGCCTTAACATTCCTCGCAATAACATGATTAACAGAAGTCCCTGCGCCTCATTGAATTTTTCACCTCCGCAAGAATGGTACGGGGTCACATATCAGATGAATCGAGTATAATAGAATAGAAATAAAGGGTTTGCAGTACCATCATATGGGCCCATAATATACTTGGGGCACATTATTCGCCTATAAATGACACTGCATTACCCTTTATTTCTTAGATCATTTTTTAAAATATTGTGCATAATATGGCTCTAAAATTATGTTTATATAAAACTAGTCATTTTCCATCATTTGGGGCCAAAACCCACATAAAAGTCCGATATTCCTGCCTTTTTGGTGCAAAATTTTAATTTTGCATTTTATACACTGTGTGTCTGTGGAAATGAACAATTTTGCCAACTTGCAAACTTTGACGTAATTGTGACGCTATACTGGGTATTATTGTACTTATGTTGGAACCAAAGCTATCCATTGGTACCAACATCGTAAGCATTTGTTGCTTTTTAAATTCCCAGGGTGGTAAGCGTATTGTCAAAATTTAGTTTTCTTTATAGGGTTAACTTGGATATTATGCAAACTAAATGATAGGACACAAACCCTATCATCATCATCATCATCATCATCATCATCATCATCATCATCATCATCATCATCATCATCATCATCATTGACATCATCCAGTAGCATCATCATCATCATCATCATCATCATTGACATCATCCAGTAGCATCATCATCATCTTCTATCATCATCATCATTGTCATCATCCAGCAGCATCATCATCATCATCATCATCATCATCATCATCATCATCATCATCATCATCATCTATCTAGCATCATCAGCATCATCATCATTGTCATCATCCAGTAGCATCATCATCATTGTCGTCAAGCTTCGATAAAGTATTTCATATTTTCATCGTTATTGCCACCATTGTTATTTTTATCATCGTCGCCTTTCAGCAGCATCATTTTAAAATAGTAAAAACCCGTAGCTATAGTAATCTCACCATTACCAGCAGTAGAAATCAACGGGTTTCATGCAGTCGAATACGTTTTCGACTTCTTAGAACACAGCGAATCAAACATTTGGGTTATGACAAACAATCAAATCACATTCAGGGGCCATTTTGAATAATAAAACAGTTGTTTCTTGGTATTTCTCTCGTCAGTTAGGAACCATTCACTTCTTTTACATACACGACTTAAAAACGCAATTTCCTTTCATTTTATTTCATTACATGCATTCATAAGTAACTCAGACATTCAAACTTTCATAACTAGCATTTATGCTGATTTGACACTATGCAGAAACCACGACGATATTTTCGGTTAGTATGGTATCTAAGCGGCGAATTCTCTCTCAATACACAAGTGTCTGTAATGGAGCCCAGGGCATACGCTAAAATCCCAAGTCCATAATCGGGGAAAGCGGAGGATCTAATCATGGCTCACTTCACAGTAGACCCCCCAAACAAATTGGCCGGCCTCTGAGAAACTGGTTCTGATTGAACTCATTTCATTTTATATATTGTGCAACTAATTTTACAATCTCATGTTTCTAAAGTAACGGTTGTATGTTGTTACAGTCAATTTGATTGAAATTTTTTTGAAACATCACTAGTCCCCATTTGAGTTTACGTATACCAGCATGAAAAAGATGTTTGCATTCTAGATCTGTCCTTGAAACAATTTACTACCAATAAAATAACTCATAAATGTAATGATGAAATAGGCTAGTAGCAATACCCGGTTCTGTTTATGAATCATTAAAGGCCGACTCAGAGATTTCCCGATGAGGGCGCCCTCAATTTCCAAAAGAAATGTGTTTTTTGCATGTACATAATGCTTGTCCATATATTAATCACTGTATGAAATAGCTAAGCTCAAATCGAAGTCCTTCATATAGAAAATCACATCTTTGTTTAAAAATTCCGGATCCGGAAATTTTGTAATACACAGTATCCTATGGCACTGTTATATACACATAAATGTTTACTGCATCAAAACGAAAACTCCAATCCATCTCAAACTTTGGAATTGAGCATTCTAGGTGACTATCTTTAGTTCTAGTTGACTATTTTTAATTAATATATTTAAAAATAAATCTCTGAGTCAGACTTTAATGAATGGCATATGATGTAGCTGCAATTATTATTCACTATTATACATTGCCAATATTCTTAATTGAAGCTCATAAATTTCAATTTCAATATGTCATGAGCAGAATTTCAATAACACAGCAATTCAGTCCTTGTAACGTGTTCAATATTATAATGTTTAGCAATAAAGGCTATGGCGCAGATGAGACATAATGATATATTTATAATTATGACATACTCATATACAATGAGGCTGCCCTACGTAATGATAGATTATTTTTGACAAGTTTACTCTATAAGTTGCTTGTGCCATTTCCCCTATAAAATTCGATACCAAGTACACAAATTTAGATATAATAACAAAATAAGCGAGTTTATTTAAATTTCCGGATTACGATTTGTACCGTGTGTGCCCCCCCAAAAAACGCAACACTGGGGCAGGCGCCATAAGTTTTGAACAAAAGCACCGTGACTACTTATCCTTTGTGGTAAGGTAAGATGGGGAATGTTAAGTAATATCCATGAACAGTTCATAAAGGTTAGAGTTAATATTTTTAAGATATGAACCCAAAAATCAAGTAACCTGCAGGACACATTTAACCAAATTTAAGCGTTATTAAAACCTAACAAATACGGCACTTTTGTCGTTTGTGCCCAGAACCGCCAATGTGAATTTCAAAGGCCAACCACCCTTCCCCATTTCCCCCCTTTTAAAAAGACAGGTGCTGAACCAATATTAGCATATGAATGTTTACATTGGTAATAAAACTAGACAACAGGATTTAACAACCCCTAAAAAGCTTTAAAAGACGAATTAGGTAATGTATGATCAACAGACTATTCAAGCTCTTTGTATGGTCCAAATAAGACTGCATTGGATTAGAGATAATCATTCATTATAATTTTGGCGGCACACAAAGAGTTATCTTAACCAAATTTAATGACAGAATTAAATTATACTTGATATTGTTATTGAGTTTGTGTAGAAAACATAGGTTTTTACCTTCATAAAGTTGAGGATGAAACATTATTTTCAGTAAACAAGCAAGTTGCAGCCAAAAGCATTATCATTTTATGTAATGTGGCGTTTGTGTATGACTTAGTCATAGTTTTATCTTCTGAAAAAAAATGTATCACAATAAATTAATTGTTTATTATTATCAGTAAATAATAATAGTAAATGCAGGCAGTATTTTGACAAAGAGAAGTCGTTCTGTAAGAAATTTGGGCCAGTAAAATGTTGATGCAAATCCAAGATTGTATTTGACATTTCTGTTCTTCATGACCAGTCTTGTGTTTAATCAGCCCCTCATTTTTGTAAAATGGTTCGCGGGTTACTTTGTTGTTGGGGTCATATCTTAAAAACTAGGACTCTGCCTTTACGAACTTTTCAGGAATATTAGCTAACCGTCTCATCTTATTCTTAATAACCAAAGAATTAAGCAGTCACGTGCTTTTGTTCAAAACTTATGGCTCCTACCACCAAGTGTTGCGTTTTTTTTTGGGACACACGGTATTTCCTGTTTATTCTGTTGTTGTTCCTTCACATTTGTTTAATTAAGTGTTCATTTTTGTTGTTGATATGTTGCTGTTATCAAAGATCCAAACAAGTTCAGGGCGACCTAGTATTTCCAGTTATCCTTCTGACATGCTTTAACCCCATTCTTGATCACCTATAGGTTATACACCACTAATTCACTTTTACACAGTAGTCTATGGAAAATTGACAAATCTCACAGAGGAAATACAACAATATCACACCAAAGTACAAGCTAAAATCACTAAAATGACCGAATTTTCAACATTATGGTGAAAAGAGTTATTTTTAGTTATGAATCGGCAAACTCGCAACACGTCAAAACACCCAAAACGAGATGCTCTATAGTCGGTACGCCTGATTGTGGGCAAATGGATGTTAAATTGATGAGCGCGGAGTAAATTGCCTCAAATTTACTCTCCAAATGCCATTTACCTTGAGAAATCCTACCAGTCTGCAAGGTCAATCATGAAATTCAACCATTTTCCTAATAAACCTAGTGCATTTTCAAACATTTTAAATCACTTTTTCCAGATGCTATGCAAGAAAATGGTCCATCCTAAATTTTCAGACATTATAACGCATTTTTCAGATGCTATGCAAGAAAATAGTCCACCCTAAAATTTTGGTATTACGGCAACCAGGTTAGTGCTGTTTAACCTATAGTGCATTCGAGTAAAACTAAACGGGTTTTGTTTTGGTGACAACAAAATTATCACTACCTCATATATATATACTTAACAATGGGTCAAGTTTCACTAGTGCAGAATTGGCAGAATTATTGCAGTGTAATGGCATAAAGCACATAAGATAAGCACCGTTTCACGCAGCGTCAAATGGTTTGGCAGAGAGAGCAGTTCAGACGCTAAACGACTCTATGAAGAAGATGACGGACAATGCATCAGAAGAAACTTAAGTTTCGCGATTCTGTATCACACCACACAATGACACTAGGTACTACTGAACAGATCCTCGTGAATCATGAATTGTCAACGTATACTTTTGGTAGGTACCCCTGAACTAAGGGGGAGGAAGTTAGGCATCAGCAACCACAAACAAAGACACTAAATGTTCCACAGATTGCCTCTAAAACCTATAAGGGGCATGTGAAAACCCCTAACAGTTTGCTTTGAATTGAACTGTTTTCATGAACTTAGGATAACCACATTTTTGCCTGTGATTGAAATATGATTGTTTGAAATTTTTATCATGTTAGCCAACATTTTCAGACAGACTGAAAAGAAACAATTTATAATTTTAAAAATGAAAGAACAAATCTCTTTTGTTACCAAGATTATTTAAATAGGTCATGTGAGTCAAGGAAACAAGATTTTATTAACTGCGAAATGTGTTATCTCACATAAATTTGTAAAAGTTTTACAAGTCCTGTAGTATTTTACATCAAATTTGTTTTTATAAAATTTTTCAAATTGGCAGTGCATGTAAAGTGATCCACTTAAAAAAGTTTGGTAAGAGGCCGTTATAAACGCTTGGAATGGTAGGAAGTTGTGTTTTTGAAAAAAATAGACTAAGGGTGGAGGAGTGTAGTAACCAAACTTTAACTTCTTAGGTAAAGCCCGTCTCCACTTTATCTTGGGAACAGCTTGTGCTTCTCTAACATGGACGACATGTGTTTACTTGTATGAATAAGGACCCCTGAATTAGGGTTAAATTTCACTGTACGATACAACATTTATAACAGATATTTAAAAAAAAAAAAAAAAAAAAAGGTACTACTGAACAGATCCTCGTGAATCATGAATTGTCAACGTATACTTTTGGTAGGTACCCCTGAACTAAGGGGGAGGAAGTTAGGCATCAGCAACCACAAACAAAGACACTAAATGTTCCACAGATTGCCTCTAAAACCTATAAGGGGCATGTGAAAACCCCTAACAGTTTGCTTTGAATTGAACTGTTATAAACGCCGTTATAAACGCTTGGAATGGTAGGAAGTTGTGTTTTTGAAAAAAATAGACTAAGGGTGGAGGAGTGTAGTAACAAAACTTTAACTTCTTAGGTAAAGCCCGTCTCCACTTTATCTTGGGAACAGCTTGTGCTTCTCTACAACATGGACGACATTGTTTACTTGTATGAATAAGGACCCTAATGAGGTTAAATTTTCACTGGTACGATACAACTTTATAACATATATTTATCAACTCAACTGTGCACAAATACAAAAATATTTGAAATTCAGGGCGCCGCTTTTCAAATATGCTGTTAATGACCATGGGTATCAAAGGCATTCTGTCGACACCTGTTTTTCTGTAATTGACCTTTCAAGGCATGCAAATCGGCAATGCCAAGCAAGGTCACTGACATTGTTAATTAATTGCTAAAACCCATTTTTTGTTAAACCTTTATTTTTCAAAAAATTCTTTTGTTTTTAAAGCCGTAAAAAAGGAATATCTATCACAATAAAATTGCCATAAGCAGAATTAACTATTATGCTGTTGATACTCACAATTTTATCGTAATAATATTTCTTTTTAAAGCTCTGATAAAAGTCCTTTGCAGCAAACGTTAATTAAAAATTAGTCATGTTAGTGCACTTTAGGTTTGCCACAATTCTATTAATTTTAATATTTTTATTGATGAAATACTAATTGAGATTATCACTTGCACTTGTGTTCCAACAGCGCTCTAACTGTTAAATCGTAACACGGTTCACTGTACATTGAGTTCAGCTTGACGCATAACCCCCGCAGCCGCGCTCAAGTGGCTGTAAGCCTGCTAAAACTAAACGGGGGATCCGTCTGCTCATCATACAGTCCACGGTAAGGTATTTAGCCGGCTGACTTCGTTTTCAGTTTGTAGACTTATGACACCCATCTTTTTCACATTCCAAAGCGGGGGACAATTGAATATTAATTATTAAAGAACAATTATACAGATGTTGAATCCTTAAAAAGGAATTTTATTATGGGAATAACACCAATTTTAAAAAATAAAGATTTTATGCCGTCACGGCATTGGCTTGGTTTATTATTTTGATTCGGGGGACCAATTCAGGTAAAAATGACGTACGTATCCCTACATTTGAAAAAAAACAACCGATTATCGGCATCGTACGTACGGTTTTTGAATCGTAGGGCAAAGGTAAATTTTGTACTGTTTAGGACATAAGAACGGTGTCTTTTGGAAAAAATTAATAGCCATTGGGCAGAGAGTCATGTAAAGACCTTGACTTAACATAGTCGGATTTATAATATATCGGTCGCCCCGAAGAGCAAGCTGATACCTGATACCTGACACGTGACTGGTACCTGACACTGACACCAAACTATTATCTCGTTACCGTTTATAACTACAATACAGGCAAAGCAGCAAGCATTCTGTATCTCCGTTGTCCCAGCGTAATCGATCAAGATGTTGAGACTATACATGCGGTTCTGTTAGTAAAGACTAGTTAAAGAATTTGAAGGCGTAGACAAGACTATTTTCAATGACAGTTCAAGTAATAAGTGTGGACTTTTCAGAAGTGACTATTCGCCGATAGTCCGGCGAATAATGTTGTGAAATCTATTTACCGGACAAACTTAGCGGCGCTATTTATATAGTATATCTATCTATCACTTCCTGTGGATTAAAATCAATCACCACCCAATCCTCCATCGCTAGTGCAGTGGATAAGATCATCGATTTATAATGCAGGTATCACAGGTTCGAAACATAACATGGCATTTAAATAAATGTATTTCAATATGATTTTAGAGTAGGCAAAGCTATATGCACGACTGTCTTGCACACAATTCTAAATTGGCTTTACTACATGACAATACCACAAGCTTATCATTAAGTCATAAGACCATAGTCGTAACACCCCTCAAATTGTAAATTATGCTACAGACATGAAATAATCGGCCTACGCAGTGTAATAATCAGACATTGTAGTTGTCTTAAATAATTCAACCGTTAGGCCCCAGGCCACGTCGTTGCCACTGTTTTATCTCACTGCTATTAAAAGTTCACATCAATCATGACTTCTGTTTAAATTACCTGTGCATAACTCAAAACTCCAGAAAAACTTCCACGCCAAAGTATCTCTATCAAACATAATACCCTTGAGATCGCGCATGGCTACAGAGCTATGCGCCTGTAGCCATGCGCACGATACACTCTATATCAAAACAGCCCTAGTATAATTATTATACACCCAAAAAACCATTGCACTCCTGGATAATTAAAGGTAGTAGGATATCATCGCCTTGCAAAAAAGAAATACATAATACACCAGCAATATGAAGCTCGCACCCAAAGCTGGGTGCTGTAAATTAATGCGGGGTCAGTGTTAGAGGTTGACTTTACTCCCGGTATTTACGGGATGATGTGACCCCCCAACATGACGTCACAAAGTTTCAAATCACGCGCTCAGATACGAGTGCGAATCCTTAACGAAAAACTACAAATAAATGAAATTACATTTCTGGTCACATACAGTAAATGGGTCAGTAAAAATAATACATTTTTGATTTAAAGATCCAAGGAAATGAGATGATAAACCTACTCCAAATCTTTTTGGGATATTCCATTGCAATAAACAGGGTCAGAAAAAAAAATCACTAACAGTGACATTAATTGTGAAACTATTGTTATCAGTCAGTGTATGAATTGATTCAACCAACAACTGGAATTTTCTATTACTTCTCGATAAATCAAGGGCACCCCCACAATTATGTCATCACCAACCCAATATTGAATGCTTGGGGACATTCCTGGTAGCACAAACCACGTCATTCTATTTGCAGTTCCTGGGACTTTAAAGCACAAAGGCACTCAAAGTTATGAAGCCCGTAAGAAAAAAAAAAAGAAGTAGAAAAAAAAAACCGCTGAAAATACATACTATTTTGACATCAATCACAGTTTCCGAGCTACACCAAAGTTCATCTAAATCTTTGAAATTCCACCGCCATCAAGAAATTACTGGCGATTACATATTATTGACTTACGTTAGTTTGTTTGAAATTTTCATTGAATTGTTTGTTCAATACACTCATTTCGCATATTGAGTTTGCCATATCGCGAGCTGAGAATTACAAGATTCTAACTGACTTTGGGGGTTTTGTTGATATATAATATTTTTGAAATTACATTTATCTGCTTTTACGATTATAATTTGTTTAGTTTTTTAAAAAATCAAGAATTAAAATACAACACAGTAATATCGTTGTTCTTTTTCTTTTATATTTTTTCGTGGACTTTAAAACGTCCATATCTTTCAAAACAACCAAAATGCAGTTAGAAACCTTTGTAATACGTAAGCTCACGATATGCTAGGTCCATTTCATACGTGACAGTGACAACTCAAGGATACGAAACCTTTCTTTATCCATACATTACTATAATATCCGAAGAAAATTTTGTGTTTCCATTAAGTCCCGTTGCTACTTTTTTAAAGATAATAAAACCCTATTCTTTTTATATTTCCTTGTTTTTCCTTGACGAAATGGCTATGAACAGTTTGTCAGATGAACGAATAACGCGCTGTCATGCTTTAATCAGCACCCCATAACGCTTGCGATGTGCTCATTTTTATGCCGGAACTTGTACGCCGAGATCATGTTTCAACAAACAAAAAAAATCTGTTCTAATTCTGGTTCGTAAGCTCGCGAAAAGTAAATTTTCACATGAAAATTATCATACAGAACATTCCTAGGTACTCCCATGTATGCAATTTACTACTGCAAAAGTGGGATTTTCGATCGTCACCATTCCCTAATTTGTACCCCGCGACGATTTAACCCTCGGATCTCGTCCTCGCTCCGTTCTCCTTGCTGGCTTGTTCTGCCAGCTCTCTATCGTCTCGTCATTATGCTCCCCGCCCTGCCGCCATGTTAAAATTAAAGGTGATATTTTCTTTCATACATTGTTTTGTAATTTGCCTATACTATATGTCAAAATGGGGTGACTGCCCATAAAATATTATTACATCTTTAAAAAGGTCCCAGGAAATGGAGATGATAAACCTAGTCCAATCTTTACGGGGCATTCTTTCCAATAAACAGGCCCCCACAAAAAAGAATACACTACCAGTGACAGTGTCATGAGACCTATTGATTTTCAGTCAGTGTCATGAATAATTTCACACCAGTCACCTGGAATTTTTCTATTACGCTCTGAAAAATCATAATCAACTAATGATGTCATCACCAACCCAAATATTGAATTCTTTTTTCCTTCGCCCCTCCTTGTAGACTTGACACAAACCACATCAATTCCTATTTCATTTCCTGGGACCTTAGGAAATTACACTGATTCTGATATCTGAACTGGAAATAAAATGGTTGACTCTGGTCAAAATTACTGTCTAAACCATTTTCAAAGGCGAAAAAGTGTCTTTTTTAATAATTAACGAAAATTAAGACAGAACTTTAGATGCGAGCTTTAATTTACACACCTATGTAGTTCAACATAATGATGACACCAATGCTTAATTTATCTTGTGTCGCTCGTGAGCTAGACATACTTATGTTCGTATTTAGGTACGCAAATCGCAACCACACCATGATAATATATACCTATGACCGACGGTACTAGAATCCACACTGTAAAAACTTCCCCGCAATTTTATCGGACCCAGTAATGGTAATTAAACAACAGTAATTAAGAAGAAAGTTCTGTAGAGGGAACTTGGTTGTTGGCATCGTCCAATCAAATAGCAACATTAAGGTGACGTCCATAGAGAATCAAACATGTTTTTCGTGATTTTTACAGGTCCCAGAACCCATTATTAGCCTGAAAATGTTGTCAACATGGAGGTTCTTATCAGTATTATGAAGACTAATTGTGCTCGTCCAACCAGAAAACAGCATTTTGAATGTTTTTGATAATCTAAAATGCTCATATCGAATTTCTAGAAACCCCCTATCATTTCAAATTTCAATATTATAATTTAAGGGACTTGTATATAAACCCCCTATAAGTTTCAAATTTCAATCTCATAATTTAAGTGACTTGTATTATACTAGATTTTTATTCTGTCAATTCGTAAATACAGTATTTTGATGACGTTATTTTTACATACTTCATTAAACGCCTGGAGGTCCTAGCTGTAATAGCCTTCTCTAAAAGTGCATTGAAATTTGGCACCTTGACATCAGTCTGGACCACTGTGCAGCGTTGCCAAAACCTGCCTTGCTACTGTTTGTTCCACAAACGCAACGCCTTGATTAACTTCCAAGCAATGCTTTATGTCCTGACCGGTTTGAAAAAAATGGGATTCACTTGGTCGACCCAGCAGAGGGTTTTTTATACCAATCCCCATTAATGCATTGTAATGTAATCATACTGTTCGATACTAAACCTGTCAGGTACTTTGGATGCAAAGAGTGTTCAACCAAAATCGTTCAAAGAACCACAAACATTTCACGATCATGCTAAATTATCTATTGTACTAGCGCTCTGTGGGCTAAAAGTGAGTGTACAATTCAGGTTCTATGTGGACATCTTTGTGAGATCACATGGTCTTATTGAAGTGAAATTTCCACTGGTGCATTTGCGGGATAGACGTGGGAAAGAACTCAATCCACCAAGCAGTACTTGCGATTTGACGTCTGTATTGCTGTAACCGTTCTTTTTCACTTGTGTGTGTTGCCACGCTGAAAGAGGACTGGCGTTGACATCTGAATCCACGGATAACATGTTCACGCCCTCTCTGCTTTAAACTGATATTTTAGCAAAAGGAATCATTACAGTTTATGCGTTCGTATTTAAATACAAATAAACTATGGACGCACTAATAGAGTAGCATTTCATAGGTCCCATAGGCAAAGTGTTGTTCACGACAGTGGCGCAGGTGCATAAAACTATATCAGACCAGTTAGCAATGTTTAACGTTTGTAAAGTGGAAGCTTCAAAACTGTTTGCTCGCGCGCCGGTGGTGTCGGCAGCAGCAACAGCTTAAAGGCAGTGTCAGTGCAGCTACCTTTGGTGAACATTCATAAACTCATTCAATGTAAACTGTTAAAGTGACTGAACAGGCAGGTTGTATCTTAGTGTAGTCACAGCCCCCTTTTACATTTAGATAGCGCCTTTTATAAATGTTCAGCGCTTTGCATTTATTCTGCTGCCACTAGAATATGTCAGGCGCCTTATACAAATGGGCCAACCCCCAGGGCGACGCTCAATGAACAATTATTTCTAACAGCTCCCTATTTTGCTCGGGTGGAGAAGGAAGCGTGGTAAAGTGTCTTGCCCAAGTACCGCACATTGGCCTCAGCGGGACTCGAATCAGGACCTTTTGGGTTATGAGTCGTCGTTGTAATCCACTGGACCACATGTGCCCTCAAGCCTTGGAGATTGCATTGCAATCCATTGATCGTCCTAAATCTCACCTAAATCCATTGACGAACTGTTCCTAGATCTGGAATCTTGGAAGCAAGTACAAGCGGTTGGATGCTGATGATTAATTAACCCAGCCTCTGCCAATTGACGTATAACATGTGGAAAAATGTTTTTGCTCGTCAGAGCCCATAGAGTTTTGTGAAAAACTACCGCTAGAAATGTTTCGATTTTCTCAATGGGTTTGCCATAGGTGAGTACCATGATGGACGTTCTCGCAAGAAAACCAAAAGGTCTAACCCTCTGATGGAAAAATAGCCATTGAACCCCTTTGTTTTTGCCAGATATTTGAGTGATAACGTTTCGTCTGTCACGCAATTCATATGTTTAGATAATACTTTCTGAGTCTGTGTAACCCGGCCGTGGGAAAATTTCCGAGCGAATACTTTCCGCACCGCCGTAGTCTCCACTGTTACAAATTGGGCAACGGGCAATATATATTCTATTCGCCGGCAACAAAAGATTGAATGTAGGATTGCTGTAACTAGTGTTTGTTTCGAAACATGACTTATTGTTGCAAAAATGTAACGTCACTCGTTGGCTGCTCGAAGGTTATTGGAAAATGTCAGTTGTTATCTCACCAACCAGTTTTAAAACGTTCCTAATTTTAACAACTTTAACCTTTTCACAGGGGGTACGGGAAAAACCCGATTATCATAAGCTTCACGCTTTTTATTTATGACCTAAACATAAAATTACAATTGGAAGCAGAAAAATTGAAAATGAACAGTGGTTAGAAAATAATACACATTTTTTGAAAAATGGTCTGTACTTAATACGCTTGCCGTTATTATATTTTCCGTAATAATTACGTTCTTTTGTAACTATTATTTGGTTTTAATGTAAGAACACGAACTATGAAGATCGTTTAACCAATAAATGGGTTAAATAACGCCGTAAGTAACGTCATTAATTATGCAAATCTTGTTTTTCCCTTTTATTTTTACAAAATAGTTTTTAATAGAACTTCGTATTCCTGTACTTTGTTTTATAAATTATTTAGTTTCATTTGAAAAAATTAGTACACATTACATATTTTTTAGCATTCTGATATTTGTAAACTTCTGTAGTGTAGTGGACAAGGTTTAGGACCTGTACCTTAAGGCCCCTGTTTTCGAATCTACGTATGTACTGTCTTAAGTGTACTTATAGGATTAATTAAGTAATTGGTGTGCCATTAAAATATCTACATTACCATATATACTGGTTTTAATTTTTTTTTCTAAACTTCTTCACGTTCCGTTGTTTATTGCCTTTTCCCCCTCAAAATTGTTTGCCCTCAATATAACTTTATACAACCAATGTGGTGACGTCTTCACCTTCAATCTTCATCAGTCTATTGCCAACTTCAAAAGGTGAAACTCGTGCCGATGAGTGGGGCTGTGTGCGACTAGTCTCACTGGACTGCCCTCCTAAAGGACGCAATGAAGGACTTCAACGGTAACTGGGGTAGGATGTTCCAATTACGCACTGTCCTTGGAAAGAAGGATGTGAGGTGGTAGTCCTTTGAAGACCTTGGGATGTAATATGCATGTGAGTTTCCAAGACAGCTTGGTTTTTGAGGTTCTTAGATACGAGGTACTCGGAGGCATCAATGGCAACATGATGGTGGTGAATTTTATAAAACATTGACAGCCTGCTAGTCTTCGACGCTCCATCTAGTGGTTGCCACTCTAGTTCTTGAAGCCATGGCGTCAACACTAGATGTGCGCTGGTAACGAGGAGGGAACTTGCTGCTCCGACGTTTGGACCATTTCACCTTTTTTATTAGTGTGATGGTGCTTGGGTCCAACCGTGCTACTATATTCCACGATAGGTCTCACGAGGATTTATAGGCCTGTTGTTTAATGTTGGGCAATCCGGATGTTGATGTTTCCTACGCAGGAAGTTCAAAGTGTTGTTTGCCTTCGAGTAATAGGGTCATGTGTTTATCCCAACGGAGATCATGAGATATAGTTACCGGACCCCCCCAGGTAGTTGAATGCTGCACATGTTTTATTAGCTTTGCCCATGAATGGGTAGTGGAACTGGCGGGGTTTCCTTTCCGTGTGATTGTGATAACCTCACACTTGTCTTGGGTGAATTCCATCATCCACCTGCTTCCCATTGTGATAGGAGTCAGATCACTCTGAAGTGAGTTGGGGGGCTCCTTCTCACTCTTGATATCATGTATCTACGAGTAATCAGCAGCACCCATCGGTGTTTAGTTGAGATTTTGGTGCATATCCGTTAATGTAAAAGAAAAATAAACACGGGCCCAGAACTGATCCTTGTGGCAACCCTGAGATGACCGGGGCACTACTGGAAGAGACACCATCAAGCCAACAATTGTTGTTTTCGTGCGCTGAGAAAGCTTCTGATCCAAAGAATTGGTTCGCCATCTATGCCGTACCATTTTAAACAAAAAAACTTCTCATAGTCTGTTTTGTCCCACCTTCTCAAAGGCTTTGAGAATTAGTAACGCACACATCTGACTGAGAACCTCCCATCTTGCATGGTGTTTGCAACTCCTTGGATGAATTCCAGTAGTTTGTTTCACATGATCTCTTGTCCCGGAAACCGTGTTGCAGGGCATAGAAGATATTATGTTGAGTAAATAGCAAATGACATAATGTTGCTGCATATGAATGTGTTCCATAAATATTTGGAGACAATGCAGGTGAGGCTTATGGGCCGATAATTTGCAGGGTCATACTTTTGGCCTTTTTTATAGATGGTCGTTACATTGCGTGCTTTCCAATCTTTGGGACACAACCTCGTCAGTGATGTCCTGAAGATTCCTTTACAATGGGTCAGCAATACATCAGCCGTTCTTTCAGGACCCTTGGGCTAATATTGTCCGGGCCGGCGACTTTCCCTGGTTTCAGGTTTTCAGCAATTTTTAAAACCCCAGTCACTGTGATGTTGATGTTGTTCCAGGTGGGAAAATTACTGAAGGTGGAGTGTCCTGAAAGTCAGTCTCTATGGTAAACACTGATTGGAACTGACGGTTCAGTGCCTCTGCTTTGAGTTTTGGCATCAATATTATTCCTGCCATTCACACCTTCAAGGATGTGACACCAGTGAAATGCGCATTTTGGTGGTTTGATGCAGTCCCAAAATCGCTTCAATTCCACGAAGATGTTTTGGTCAGATTCCTGTGGGGTGACAACACTGCCAATATATTCCCAGTAGGCTTTGCGGAGAGATCCTGCACTTTTCCTTTGAATTTTTGAAACACCTTTTTCATCACGCAGTCTCCCATATTTTTTACTAGCCTTAAAGGCTTTATTGCGTCTGCGGATCTTCCTTTTCAGATTGATATCAATCCATGGATGAGAGTCTCTTGTTTTGGCACATCTGTGGGGAAAATGCATTACTAATCCTTCAGTCCAGGCCATTCTTTAGCAAACACCAAAGATCTTCTGCACTAGATTTTATTCAGCCTTCACAATTTTGTTCTGCAATCTCTCCGAGTGTTGACGAAACCATCCCTTTCAGTTTCTATGCCAGGTACCTACGCGGAATTTGTTTCTTGCGTGAAGGCGTTATACGAGCTCGGTGTACACAATGTCGTGGTCACTGATCCCGGGTATAACATGAGTTCTATTGATCTGGCTAGGTCTATTAGTAATGATCAAATCCAGGGTTTGTAGCCGGGTTGGGTTTTGTAACAATTGCGTCAGCCCAAAATCGTCCATAATCTCGCCAAATCTCCAATTAAGATTGGGAAGGTGTTCCTGTGTAAGTAACCCGTGCCCAGTCCCATCCATGAAATTGAAGTCACCACCCAGTAGAACACTGCTGTTAGGTTTTTTAGTGAGACTACTCATTGAAGATTTCCATCACATCCAAGCTGTCAATGGTTTCCACATCATCCAAGTTGGCTACGATAGCATGCAACCCCAATATACAGAGTCTTTAACACACCCTGTATGTTAAGTTAATCCAACTATGGTCCCTCGATGAAGGGGAAGTCCAAATTACCTCACTGCGGGTACGGCGAGATCACTTTAATGCGACAATACACCTCCACCTCTAGCATCACGGTCACGTCTATGGACAGTAAATTGGGAGCTCTGAATACTCAGCGCGTGGATGCTGCTGTTGAACCAAGTTTCGGTAGCCATTATGACATCAGTTTAAGTACTATCCGATGAGATTGTATGAACGGTCCTTTCTTCTTTTTTGTTAAGGATTGACAGTTACATTGACAATTCTTATGGGGGCGCGGCCCAATGTGGTTTTGGCCTAGGTTTTACTGGAGAAGAAGTGGCCTCTGGGTGGATGATTCCATCCAAATTTTGGGATTCACAAATCGACACGGATGTCACTCATATCCTCGAGTGTGGCTGAAACTGTTTTTAGTTTCGACACCGTGCAGGTCAAATTAAGATGGAACTGGTCATTAGGTCCGTCACACTGAAGACCAATCCAAACAACACTGCTTGAGCCCAGAGCTTCGTACGACGATTCATGCTGTTGTGACCATGAATATGATACCCTGACCCTCACAGTCCTCACACATTATACCTCTGTCCTCCCATGTCACAGGTTCTTACATGCTCCACATAGGTAGACAGTATACAATCGATTCATGATCACATGATGGTGGGGATTTCACAGTGCAAGGCCTTTTTTTCCTTGTGGGACCTGGTTTGTTTTCGATGTCGCCACTAGGGGCAAGTGCCACTAAAAGTATTGGATGTATGGTTTGGACATCTTTGGTTACATTTCCCATCAAACGAGTTAATTTTGGCAAGTGGAAATGTTTGTAAATTAAACTACGAGTTCCAGATCAGGGCTTGTGTTGTATAACCTACCAGGCGGACAAAGCATATGATGCTGGGGGTTATCACAGCTGTAGCTGCTCACATGAAACGCCATGGTGCCCTTCCTTAACCTCAAAAAATCATCAACGCTTACCTGGGGTGATGACAGTAAGCCCAAAAAACTTACCGGGAAGTGGTGACAATATTTGGTGACAATTTGAAGTTGTGGATGGTGACCATGTGAGCAATGCATGATTCCTATCAGCAAACCGGTACCTGAATATTGGCAATAATACCATCGGCGGTTTATAGGACTGAGTTTCCTGATACATCATGAGTGAAAGCTGTAGTCGAGTTGTAAAAGTCGAGTTGCAAAATTTTGAAGCGTTGATAATAATTACCCATTCTAAAATGGCCGCCGGGGAGATGAATTCGGCAGAGTTGGTTGTGGCGGGAATGATGAGTTGTTCACCAATTTTCACTAAAGTCACAATGGTCAAGAATACAGTCAAAAACACCAAAATGTAGCACCAAGACTGAACATCCAATTGAAAAAGTTTAAAAGACGATAGAACGCCGGATGAAAACAGTCGCAACAAAAAAGTTGACAAATTTAAAAAGAAATTGGGACTCAGGAGAGACACGTCTGCACACGACGACAACCACAACCAACCACAACGGCAGACTTTAAATACATGTTTGCATGATGTCAGTAGCTACAAACGTGAAAATTTATACGTTTTAATTCATAACATTGTGCAAACAAAAATAAAAAACAATAAAACGGTGAAGCTGAGATTTCACCCCTTCCTTGCATGGTTTCGTATTTTACGGCCTCCAAATTATTTACGTTCTGCCCTTTGTGGTCCCACTGCCGTCAAAAAAACGCCTTTTTTTTTACCGGTTTTTTTTAAAAGTGCTCCAGCTCAATCCGCCAGGTTATTGTCGCAGAATGCGTACTCTATTCAGGTCAGTGTAGAGTTTTGAGAGTTTCCGTCAGTGTAGATTCGATGCCTTAGTTAGACTTGGGCTCAAACAGAAGATTGGCGCCATTTTGAACAATTAAAAAAATTCCATGCCCAAGTGGCCAAATTGACACGGTATTAATATCATTAATAATGTAGATTTATAAAGCGCACATATCAGCCCTTAGGGTGCTCAAGGCCGCGATTGCCAATTATTATTAACCCGACGCTCATCAGAAAATCGTCACAATCAATTCTCTTTCATCTAGGTGGCTGCTGGCTAGGCGCACAACCTTAGATTGTAATATCCCCATACACTACCCATATTTCGCTTGGTGACTAGGGCAATTGATACTAATATCTTGCCCAGGGACACAACACGTTTGGTGACTTCAGCGGGGCTCGAACTCACGAACTTATGGTCATGAGTCCTGCTCTTTCCGTTGTGCCACACGTGCTCTCAAAATTACTAACTTAACTTGTATCACTGGTATTACTAACGGCTTCTAACAGCAGTGTCACCCCCCTTTATGAATGACCCTATCCTGCTGCTAAAGAACTAGCCATGCAAGACATGGCGACAAGACGGCCTGGATAACAGATGAATGCCTTTGACCCCCCTGCCCTAATATATTGACCAATGAGTGTATTTTTGTTGACCAATGAATGTATTTTTAATATTAACAACGTTACAAGGATCATTATGTTTGAGTTTCAACTCAATCAAGCATGTCAGGAATTTGACCTTTAACCCATAATGTGACCCCTGGGTCCGGATTGGGTCAAAACTGTATTTATCTTTTGTATTTACGATATCCGAGGATTTATTCCTGTCAATTTCAGTTCAATCGGAGAATTTTTGTAAAATTTGACCTTTGACCTTGAACTTTGACCTTTGGGGTCGAGACTAACATAGACCTCTTCTACTATTAATGTTGCTCACTATAATAACGGGCTTTATCGTCCTCTATAGGCTGAGATAATCTAATTTGGTCTATTTTTACCTTTTTTGGGAAATTGACCTTTTTTGACGACCCCCTTAGTGACCTTTGATCCCGGTATAAAAAAAACCTAGGTACACAACAAAAATGCTTGTTCCACTACAAATAGAAAAAACTCTACTATGCTAAGTTCTGGAGATAAAATTCTTGAAATTATTTACCTTAAACCGGAAATGACCTGAAATGCCTTTGGACCCTCCAAAATCAAAATACCATTGGCATACACCGTAACAGAATGCTATCTGGTAATTTAAGTCACTGTACTATGTTTGATGTTTGAGATAAAAATTTTTGGA